>VXAX01001930.1:189386-325821 GCA_013399835.1 Leptocoma aspasia
CCCCCTGCAGCGCCAGCCCCTCCGCTCCCCGCCTGCCCCTGAGCCCGGCAGTCACCCACCCTTCACCGCCGCGTTGATCAGGGGTATCCCGCTGAAAAGGCTGGGAAGAGGTAACACTGTACGTTTATCGCAGGAGCATCGCTTGCTTTCTCTCCTCTTGCTCAGTATTTTAGGGTTTCAGTCCGTTTCTTCATGGCTCTCAAGTACTTCCAGAGATGCTGCTTTCTCCGTCCCTTCCTTTCTGGTACAGCCCCCTCCTGCTGCACGGCTGCCTCCAACACACCTGTCCATCATCTCTCTCACCATCACTCTGTGGCAAAGCTGAAGGGCACAGATGATTTTTTTGTCCCTCCATGAAGGCTGACATTTGAATATCTTCAACCTATATCAAAGCCAGAAAATGGCATTTTCTTTTTTTTTTTTTNNTTTTTTTTTTTTTTTTCTTGGTATGGGTAGTGAGAGAAAAAGGAAATTTTGAAACATCTGAGTATTTTCAAAGTAAAACAGTTTGGCATCCAAGTGCAGCTTATTTCAAATGCTTTACTTTGTTTGGTTTTTTTTCTATTAAACTGCATTTCCCTGTAGTAGTATATGGCCCTATGGGAGGAATATTCTGCTGTTTAATGCCACATCATGCCTATGGAGTAGTCTTCCTGGCTGAACATCTTTCACAAAGACTTCAGAGCTGTCCAACTTCCTCCCTGCACCTGCAGCTTGCTTCAGTGCCAAAGAAGAAGAAGAAGAAGATGGTTGTCCCTCAGGCACTTGGCAGAGGACAGCTGCAATATGGGGACGAGAGCCTGATCTGCTCTCCTCTGAAACCAGCATAGAAATGCAGAAATTCTAGGCCATAGCTTTGGTGAATTGATAGAAGCCTATGTGTTTTTATGAGCTAAAAACCGTGACTTATTCCAATTTGGTTCCAGAGATCACTTCAACTTAGTGATACGTGTCTTAGTAGACAACGTGTTTTCTTCCCAAAAATCCATTCAGGTGAATGAATTCCTCAGCCTACCAAATGTCAGCCTCAGCCCTAGGCAGAGAGCACTCAGCAGTGAAGAAGGATATGGGGATGTTTCCCACTGATGGTTCCTTGGGGAGCACAGTCCTGAGCTCAGCCACCATCCCTGCCAGGCCTGTTAGGCTGGGAAGGGGCTGAGCCGGCATCCGGATTGGGCTGAGGGTGCAGTGTACCTGCAGCAAAGCCTGTGCAGGGATCAAGAAGAAGGCTCTGCCTGGAAATGAATGCCAAAGAGCTGCCTGTCCCCAGCCCTCTCCTCAGGTCCCCCAGCGGGCCCCACCTCTGTTTGCACAACCTGGGCTGGCAGGGTTACACACACACGGGCCAGCCCTGCTCCCCTAGCACTGCACACACAAGTTGGAAGTCCAGTCCTCTATTGAATGCTTTCAAAAACCCCCAGTTCTTAACAGCATCGTGTCCATGGGTCTGTCCAAGAAGGATTTCAGCTCAATTCACGTTGCTCATAAACAACATAAACAGGGATGAGCATTCGTAAATCTACTGAGCAACGTCAAATGAGTTAAATGAGAAACATGGCTGAGTAAATTTAATACACTGATAAATTCTGTGGTCCAAGGTCCTTGTCTATATTTCAGGTACATGAGTAACGCCACCTATTATCTCTAGAGCCACTGAAAAATGAATGCAGGCAAAACAAAATTTCCAGGGTTCAGATGATTAATCAAGGGTTCCCTAATACACAGAATTGTTTTCAGCACTTGAGTATCATCTCAGCAGTAATAAATTTTACAAGACAGGTACTTCAAGCATTTATGGTTTTCAATTTACAAAAGACTTCATAAATATGAATACATTCACTGCAAGAAATGCTGCTGTGAAGTAGCCATTATTCATATTACATAGAGGGAGAAGCTGAAGCAGAGTGAAATTTACCAACCTGCCAGCTCTCATTTTCCCTGAGCAGGACTAGTGTCCAGGAAACCAGGCACCATACTCACTTTCCTCTTTTATGGGGAGAAAAGAGGGCAGCAAGACACAATGGGGGCCTAAGAGGTCTCTGTAATCTGGCCTTGGCCCCAAAATTCTGGGGCTTCGTGTTTCCTCAAGCAGTGCCTGGGTTCTTGGCCTTCCCCAGCCTCCTTACAGCATCTGTGTCCAGCCAGGGTGGTAAATTTAGGCTGTGGAGTTCCTTGGAGAACAGTCACTGCTTTAAAAGTGGCTGGCACATTAAAGTGTCAGTGAAGATCAGGAGCCCAAAGCAATGCAGTCAGTGTATAGCAGTATGTTAGTTTCTTCAGAGATACTTTCATTAGACAAGTGTCTGAGTTCAAATTTTGTTTCTACTAATGAACACAGCAGTGACAGTGAGAGCCATAGGCCAGAGAGCTTGCAGGAGTTATTCTTGTTTCAATTACATATATAAAATATACCTGTTTGGACCTGTTCTAGTACATAGAAAGTGAAAGCCCATGCCAGTGGAAGCCCATGCCAGAATCAGCAACCAGCAGTCAGTCTTGAAAATGTCATTGGTATGAAAAATAAGATACCTTTGATGTTTTAAATGGCATATCACCTTCTCAACATTTCTGGCTTTTGCATCTTTTAATTCCTTTAATCATGATGACGATGATGATGATGATTATTATTATTACTGTTATTGTTATTAATTCTTTCACTTAATTATATCATAGTTATTCTTTCTTCCCCAAGAGTCCTGTTCTAGATACTTCAGGACTGATCTTTGGCACTGTAGAAACTGACCATTTCTTCTTTCATCCGATGAAATTTTTATCCACATTTCTCTTCAAATATAAGTCGAAGGGCTATGGTGCACTATTTCACAATTTTGTATGTCCAAAAGTCTTTGAAATTAGTCTGACATGACATTGACAAAGACATTGACATGTCTTTGAAATTAGTTGAATGTAATCAAGGTACAATCAATTCAAATAAGACACTTTTACTCACTTGCTTTTATAACTGTTTTGGGTAGGATGAATCACTTCGGATGATTCTGTGCAAAAATATGATCAGCACTTTCTGAAAGTGATGCTAAAAAAAGTTACATGTAATGATGAGACAGTTGCTTTAAAGTGGTTTATACAGTCATCTGTACATAACTTCTACCTGACAGCAAATATGCATGAAACTCCAGACCTGGGTGGAGATGGATGCCTGCATGCAGAGAAAGCAGCAAAGATCTCACATAGGAGGGCACCTCTGTTTACTTCTGTGCTCTCAGCTCTTGCTGCGTAAGAGGCACCACTGTGAAAGCACAGGATCATCTTCATTACTGTAATGCTTGTAAAATATGAGTGGATAGTAAAAGTTGCAACCTAGCCTACAGGCAACACAAAAAAATTTCCAACAGTGTTTACAGTTTTACACTTTTCCTTAACTGTAGATACTGAATTCTGCAACTGGGAAAAACACACTTTGACTGCACAGACACAAAACAGTGTTTTAACTGCAGAGGGCATGAAAGAGCTACTGAAGAGCAGAGTGCTTTACTTCCAAGGCATTATTACCTGCAACATAGTTTTCTACAAGTTTAATTTTTTTCCACACTGAATGTCTACAATATGGCATTTTTGTTCTGAAAGAGCCTCTGAGGATCCATCTGAATCCTTTCTTGTGGAAAAATACAAACCTAATAAGGAACATAAATTATTAGATTAATTCTAAAGGATATTTCTTTGTGATAATCATGGACTAGAAGTCATTCTGTTATCCTCACTGAATCTAGTGGATGTCTCTTCTTTCTGAGATTTCTTTCCCATTTTACTTCACACTCAAAACAGGGTTTTTTTAAATTTGCATACAAGATTGGTAGTGTAGGCTGAGCTTACATTCACCTGTTTCCCACTTACTGCCATTATGCCCAGCCATTCATTGATGTTCACTTGAGTCACAGACCACATCTATCACAGTGCAGTACAGCTAATATTTTCTAGGTTTTTTTCTGATGCTTCTAAGGTTTTTATCAAATTTGGCTTAAGATTCATAAAAATAAAGAAAAAAAAAACTGAGATTTTCACTAAAGTACAAGATAGCATTCAAAAAAAGCCCTACTTGAATATTCATAATTTGAACACAGAATTGTTCAAATGCCCATTTCATCTGTAATTTAGGGTTTTCCAGAAAGCTGAAACAAATCTTACTCAGTGTGTGTTTTGAGAGGAATGAAAAAGGTCTGCAAAAACCACTACCAAAAATTCAGCCTGAGGCAGATACCTGTTGGCAGGAGTCATCCCAGACAATAACAAGTGCTTTGCCATCCTCCACCCACACAACCTGATTAGCATGAATCCCCATTTTTCCATTAGCCCACGTGCTAAGGGTGTTTTCCAGCCTCCTCTTGAAGGTAATTGCATCTTTGTTTTTCACTTTGTAGCTGACATCATGCCCAGAGTTTTTTCATCCCATCTCAACATCTTAGGTTATCACTGCTGGGAGGGAATCCAAGAAGATGGAGAGAAAAATATTGTCCCTTCCTCTGCCATCAGCAGTATTTGTTGGTAGTTAACTTGGAGAAGATTTCAGATAAAATATTGATGGACACCAGCAGAGGGTGCATTGCTGCCACTGTAATGACCATTCTTATACTGTAAGTAACCATGGTGCAGCAAAGCTTTGGACAAATTCTGTACATTCCAAGGCTGTGGAGCTGCCTACACAAAGGTGCACAATCAGAAGCAGGATTAAATTCCAAAGTCAGTGAAGCCAGTTGCTTTAAAGATTAAGAAAAAACCAAACAACTGAAGAGAAGTAATGTGTATTTTCTGCTGTGCACTCAAGGCATTTTGCAGCTTTTCTTGAAATATCCATCATAAAAGTACTTCTTTGATCTGCTGCAAGCAGCCACTCCCAGAACGAGTGAGAGACACCTCGTTTCCTTCCTTCCTTTTCTTATCCTGACCTACCAGTCTGGAATGCAGTTCACCTCTGAGCATTTTCAGATTTATCATTTTCAGAAAGGTTTGCATGTCACAACACATAACCAGGCTTACTTTACTGCTCACAAAGACTGCACATGACAGCCAAATAGAGGAGCCACATCCAGCCTCTGACCCTCCTGCACCTCACCTGTGTATATATGCCCTTGTCTGCCAAAGGGGCACAACAGTGTTAGAATAACAAATACTCATCTTGCCCTCAACATAGGCAGGGCCTGAAACTGCAAAGTTAAAAAAACACTGCCCCGTGGTTGAGCCACTGTTTAGGCAAATCTGTGATTCTATTGCTGCAGCCCTACATGCCTCCAGCACATCCCTTTGCAGCAGGAATCACAATGTACCTTCTCCCCCAAAGGCATCCCACCTGGTGACTTTGCTGCGAGCTAGCCACTTTTTGCAGGGCTCATTTCCAGACAGGTAACAGTTTTTCAGTTTCCTTGTCTGAATTTCTACACAGCAGCACAACCCTAAATGCTAGCATACAGAAGAGAGGGACAAAATACAGTGTCCAAAAGAGGCCGAGTCTTTTTCTAGTCCTGTACAAAATCATCCTTTCAGGCTCATTGTGCTGTCATTGGATTCAGAGTGAGTACTCAAAGAGAGATTTTAAATTCTGAACTGCCCTTCAAAAGTGTCCCTATAACCCCATGTACCAAAGGCCTGTGGGTGCTTAAGCTGGAGCCACAACTAAATTCCAAAACATAGTGGGCATTAATCAAGACCTTATGTTCCTTACCAAATGGCAGGGGAGTTGAGTACAGCACAAATACACACTTAGAACTGCAGCACAATAAAAATAATGATGATGATAATAATAATAAGCCCCTAGCATAACCAGCATGGTTATGTGTGAGTTAGCTGAAGATGGCTGGAGGGAGGAGATGCCGTGCATTCTTGAGTGCACTGCAAGGAAATTTCAGTTCCACTGACTTCAGTGGGGCTTCAGTGAGGCCATGTCTCTGCTGTGGAAAGGAACTGCTTAACACAGCATCATGGGGTTCCTTGCTTTTTGTCTCTGAGCAACTTCTGGCAAAACCACTGGTTACTAAGTGAAAACATACTTATTTCCAGTCACCAGGACTATAAGCCATACCTGGATTTGGCTTTTTTTTCTTTCACTTTTTGTTGTTGCTGCCATTCTGATAGATTTGCAAATCTGGCTCCTTGACTAGGTGCTGACTTTACAAACCCTAGTTTGGCTACTGAAGCAGGGGGAGGGGGGTCTGGCCTTGGGGTGGATTATTCCCCCTCAGTGGGATGGCTCTGCTTACAGCTTGACTCCGGCTAATAGGCAGCACTCAGTGTCAGCCCAGCAGCTGCCATGCAGGAGGTCTGTCCCTCCGGGCAGCTGCTGCTCATCTGCCGGCAGCTGGCAGCGGAAGTGACATCTGTTTTCAGTCCCAGCTGTGAGCAGCACGGAGGTGCCAAAGCCCAAACGCCTCAGTTCTCGATCCAGGAGCGAGGAAGGGTTTCTGATGCCAGACCACGGCCTGGCTTGGAAGGGAAGGGAGGGGGGGATCGTCCCCTTCGACGATGGTGGGCTGGGAGGAATGGAAAAAGAGTGACAAATATGGAGAGAAAGAATAAGCAACAGAAGTAGGGGAAAGGATAGGAAAAGAGCGCAGGAGAAAACAGGAATGGCTGGAATGAAAAGGAAATATGAAATCTGAAGTGACCAGTCCGAGGCACAAAAACAAAAGGAAGGAGGCAGACTAATGAAAGAGATGCCAAAGCAACAACAAACAACTACCCAAGAAAGACAGTTATCTAAAATGGCTGCTGAAGAGAGAAATGCCTTCTTGGGCTGCCATCTGAAGTGCTACTGAACCTGGGCATCATTCCTGCCTGCAGCCCTTAGCCTATCCTGCCATTAAACCGGTCTCCCCTGCAGGTTTTGCCATCTGGTGGAGCTCTGGTATATTCTCTCTTGCCTCCTTGCTTCTCTACGCTATTTAAATTCACATCACTTTTTTCTTGTCCAAGTCTCTTGCTCTCTCATTTATCTTTGTAACTGTGTTATAATTCTGTGTTGTGGCACTTTAACTGAATTATAATTTTAGTTTCTGAGACAGGAATAGGTGCAAGATGAAGGAAAAGATCCATTTCAATCCAAATATTGTAAGCATACTTTAATTAACCTTGGAATAAATATATTAAGAAATGCCACTTTGCTCCCCAGGTTAGTGTATGCAAGTGGCTTTATTCTATCACAAATAGTATTCTCGTGGTTGGGACTGCTTCCTCAGCACAGGTGCTGAGAGTGTGTTTTTTGGATCTCTAAACTAATTGAGTATTCCTGGAAGAAATAATGAAGGAAAATGTATATTTATCAAGTGCTTTATAGCCCTGTCAATCAAAATCAACCTACACTGGGAAAAAATGCAGTGTCAGTGGCTGCTTCTTTTCCTTGGTGCTTGCCAGAAGCACAAGAAAAACTGAATTCTGATAAACAACTGGGCTGGGGGCGACAGATGTCATAAAAAATTACCAGTCTGAAGTTGAAAGTGCAGCCACTGGGGCACAAAGATTCGAGCCCATTTTCACATTTTGCCTTTGGTATCTCGCTGTAGGCACCCAGAGGAGGGCATTAGTCATCGAACTGTGTGCCTTTACAAGTTATTCAAAATCAGGTGCAAAATTGGATTGAGTTGGGCAGGAATAATCTTGCCCCAAACTCTGGCCTACAGGAACACTGTTAACATAAGCTTATTCTTGAACCCCTAAACCTTCCTCAACAGCAATGAAGGGATTGTCTGCACATTGGTGGATGCTTGATAAGATGAACTAGAATTTTTCAGATCAAAGTTATGGATGCAGAGGAAGGAGATATAAAATAAAAAAAAAAAACTTTTGCAGGTCTCAAAGTGAATGTGCTCTTCTTCAGAAATAAAAGCCAAACAAAAAGCAGTGAGAAGTGGCAAGTGTCCGAGGCAGGGAGAACAGAGTAACCAAAGTATGACCCTTCTCTGGTGGAATGACCTACAGACAGGTGAAGTTGCTGTATCTTCAGAAATTGCCAAGCACTAATTGGAAGCTTTGGGTCTTTGGAAGCTTCTCTTCGGATGGCACATAGAACAGCACTGTGGAGATGATGAGACTTTGGTGTCACATAGAAATACAAATTTGAATACACTAAAGGCTCCATGGCATCCAGAAAATTTTTGTTCTGCATCCTATATTAATTATTAAGATGAGCTCAATCAAAATTGACTCTATTATGCCACTGATTACAATAGCTAACATCTCACTTTCTTTCTCTTTGCTTTTTGGTATAGTTTTGGGATGTTGGGGTTTTTTGTTTATAATGCTACCATCTTCCATTCTTTTCATTTCTTTCTTCTTCAGAGGACCATCAAGACATTTTTTTTCAAGCTAAGTTGTCTGAAAAGCTAAAGAAAAAGAAGTGAATAGAAAATCTTCTACCTAACTGATTGAACACAAAGTAATACAGATTTCAGATTTTGCATGAAGTGGGTTAGTTTCAGTATACAAATCTAATTGACTCAACTTTGCATTTTTGGAAAGCATTTCTTGGGCCACATTCTGCATTCTCTTTTCTGATGAACACTACCCAAGGAATACTAATTAGAGTGCTTAAGGAGAAAGGTTAGCAAGGCTGGCAGAGTCTGAGCTTCTATTTACTTTCTGTTATCTCTGTCCAAATGTTCAAAGCAATATGGGTGGTGACTGATTCACTAGTTAAATTCAAAACAGCATGTGTGTACAAAAGGCTGCCAAGTTTCTCATGTATGCTGCTATTTGTGAGAAGCTATGCACAGACAAAAAACAATCAGCCAGTTTCTTAATTTCATTTTATATCTTTATTCCCATTGTAAGTACTAACAATCACCCAAGAAAACATTTAAATTTGGTTTGGATACACAATAGCATTAATCACAGTCTAGTTTCTTTTTTTTTTTTTTTACTGCAGTTTTAGTATTTTGTGATCTGTTTTAGTAGTTCTGTTGTTGGTGTATTTGCTTCCAGCAAAATGGACTTTTCAGTGTTTGTAGATAATTTTAAAAGATTGCTAAAGATTAAAAAGCCATAATGCAATGATTAACAGTACATTAATAAAGCTTATTATCTTCCATTTAGGATTAGTACTAAGTATACTGGATGACCCAAAACTTACTTTTTCTTGTGCATTGTCTGTTCTCTTTTCAAAATAAATCCATAAACAACTATAATATTTTTCTTATTACAGCAGTTCATTGTGGCATCATTTTTAATTGAATTGAAATCCTCTTAGGAGAATG
Organism: Leptocoma aspasia; assembly: GCA_013399835.1. Taxonomy (NCBI): domain Eukaryota; kingdom Metazoa; phylum Chordata; class Aves; order Passeriformes; family Nectariniidae; genus Leptocoma; species Leptocoma aspasia. Next base: position 198,584 of record VXAX01001930.1, read on the forward strand.
AAGTAAGTAAAACAACCCTAAAACATAAAAGCTCTGTTTAAGCAAATGAAGTTGCACACAAACCAATGTTAATGCAGTATCACAATGTATAAATTAGAGTGGATAGAAAACATGAAGGATTTTCTAAATTCACCTTCTTATTATCTGGGGAAAACACATCACAGATTGCATTTTAGTATTCAAGCAAACAAGAATAACAAAACACAGTCAAAGAGACATCTTTCATCATGTCTTTTAAAAGCCTGTGGGACAAATTCCTTCATCAAATTTATTAACGTAAAAGCACATTCAGAAAACTTATTTGTGAGAGCTGTCCTGTTAAATTATGAATACCAGTAATAAATTCTTTAGCTCTTCGTTTATTTGTGTGCTCTGCATATGAACAGACATGAATATATGTATAAATAAAATATGCCTATTGTATAGCCATGCACAGAGCTAATATGAATGCTTATGTAGCACGTCAGAAAAGGACAAATAATTAATCAAAGTAGAGAGAAGAAAGATGCAAAGAAGAAAGCAGATGATGCACAAGAACTTTGTTAGTTATCTTTGCATGACTTGTGCGTGGAAGAAAACGTCTGCTTTGGATGTAGAACTGTCAGCTAACAACTCTTTATTTTATTTTGCAATGAAGGAAGTTTGGGACCGAGATCAGCTTCTAAAAGGGATTTAAAGCAAAGATATAAATAGTCAAAGCTTTGTCTGAGCACCAGAGGGAGTGGAACATGGTGGGCATAAGGGGAGGGATGCTGTTTTTAGAGGGCAACTTGCTGAACTGACAATGACAGACTGAATCAGGGACTCACTGGACACTTCTGGTGGGGATACTTCTCCAAGACCTTATTCCAGCCATATCAAGTATGTAAGACACTAAGCTAGCCCCTTCACAAATTCCAGGAGAGATAAAATTCCTGGGTCTGATGCATAGGGAAAGACGTATGTTTCCAGGGACACTGCTTGTATTGCTCTTAGTGGTTGTGATACCTGGAGATACTCCACATAACAACCATTCACCATTTCATCTTCCTGTCCCAATGGTTCACACTTGACTACTAATGCTTTGTATCTTTAAATCCATAATGCTTGCTCTCCTTGCTGCTATTTAGTACATACATCTGTTAACCAGCAAGAGATTAGAATTGTATTCTTATACGTGAATTGACTGACTCTTCCTATTTCAGTGGAGCTACAGGAGCTCTGAATGATAGCACATGGGCACTGGGAGGGGTGTAGCACCAAGGAGGCTACAGCTGGAGCACACTGCATCTGGAAAACTGGGGGTTAGCACCTCGTTGTACCCATGCATATCGCTTCTTTGATCTTTGAGGACACCTTCATTCCACAGAGAACAGGTACCTGACTTTTGCAACACTTCCTGCAATATGCATGTCTCTTTATGTCAGGAAAGCTACACTCTGTAAGGAACTCTGCATTCACTAACAGGTATTACAGCAGCAATTTTAAAATAATTTCACGTAAAGTAGATGAGCTGTGCTTTAAGTTTTATTTCAGATAAATTAATCCTAAATCATGCAGTCCTAGAGTAGAACACACACACATAGTTAAAGACAATTCTGCATGAATGCTTTGGTGTCCTCTATGAACCTTTTAAAATGATCAGTACCTCAAAAAACATTTCAGTATCATTCCTCACAGTATATAACCAGTGTATCTTAGAATTATTTGTATTTCCTTTTACACTTTATACAGAATATTAGACTTGTGTTTTAAATATCAAAAATATGCTGTTAAAGGATCTTAATAATAAATGGCATAAATCCAGAGTTTTCAACAAAGAATAAAATGGCTTAAGACCTTTGGTGAACAGATGATGAAAAACTAACATTTCCAAAAGCTACACATGATTTATGGTCTTATGCTACCAACAGCTGGCCAATAAGCTCTGGGTTTCTGTCCTTTATTAATGCCATGATAAGAGCAGCAGCAGAATTCACTGTCTCCTGAAGCAGCAAAGGGTCCTGGAACAAAAAGAAAAGGAAAAATGAGGGAGTAGAGAAAACAATATATTTACGAAAGTGGAAAAAGTAAATATTTAAAATCAATTTTCAATTATGCCATATTACCATATTATTGCTGAAGAAACAAAGCGCTTTATTAGAAGAAGAACTTCTAAAACTTCTATTTTAAGGAAGTGTAATTTCATAGTAATAACCATTTTCTCCAATCTTCTTGATGCAAAACTGCTAGAAATCTATCTACTCAGAGACCACCAAAAACCTGATTCTGTCATGGCTTCTTAACTGAATTTTAAAATCTAAAAGGCAGTAAAAGTTTTGGGGTTGAAAACATGGAACAAAATACAGGATTTAATCGACTAGCTTAGTTAAAGACCTGCAACTTTAATCACCTACTGAGTCCCATCTGTAGTTTACCAACTACTTGAATTCACAAACGCATTTAAGCACTGGGATTTCAATGGTTTAGGCTGATTTTTGTATCAACCAACACAAGAAACAACAATAAAATGAGACATTGATTCTGTGCTTCTAATTGAGCACTCCAGCTCATGTTTGAAAGATTCTTTTGTCTAATTACCAAGTTTTCTAAATTGTATGGACTACAAAAGGTTGGCCTCTTGTTTCCAGTAAGATCTCCATTTGTGCACTGGGAAAATAGCAATAGGTGTAGTCAGGCATGGAGACATCCCTGGAGAGAGAAATAGGAGAGAACTATTTCTGTGAAGCAACAGAGAAAAAGAAAGGCCTACAAAACTCTAGGGTGGGGGGAATCTACAAAGAGAAATCAAGAGCTGTTCTTCATAGCCATGGTGGATAAAAGAATGGTTTTATCTATCCATTTATTCCATTTATTCCATGATGGAAACAATAGGTAAAGACTAGTATACAATGGAAGAGATTATTGGACAGATCAAGGAAACTCATAATGAGGCTCCTATAACATGAGACTCAGTTTTACTCATGTAAAATGTGATACAGATAGAGCTCCCTGCCTGGGGTAGGAGGATGGAGCAGTTTGATTCCACATCTTTTCACCTCTTTTTCTAAGATGCTGCACAAAAGAAGAATTTGTAGAGAACATTTAAGAACTTTAGACTAACGGACAAAGAAGAAACCATTTCCACACTTATACAAAAACACAATATCAAAACCTGCTTTTTAACAAATAAGGCAACTGCTGAAGGGACCTGCCTATTCAGCTAGCACAGAAGGGAACTGGAGACTAAGAAGTTGCAGTTGAAGGAAAAATTGAAAGGGAAAAGGGGTCCCTGGAACATTCTCAATGTGGAAACAGGTCCAGAGGAGAGCCACAAAAAATGATGGGAGAGCTGGAGCAGCTCTCCTATGAAGAAGGGCTAAAAGGGTTGGGGTTGTTCTGCTTGGAGAAGGGAAGGCCCTGGGGTGGCCCTATTGCAGCCTTTCAGCACTTAAAGAGGGCCTACAAGAAAGATGGGGTCAGACCTCCTAGTAGGCTCTGTAGTGACAGGACAAGGGGCATGGTTTAAACTAAAATAGAGTCAATTCAAACTAGATATAGAGAAAAAAGTTTTTATGATGGGCAGGTAAAACAATAGAACAGTTTTCTCAGAGAGGTGGTGGATGCCCCATCCCTCAAAATATTCAAGTTCTGGTTGGACAGCACCCTGAGCTACCTGATCTAGTTGAAGATGTCACTGCTTACTGCAGGGGGGTTTGAGTAGGTAACTAACCTTTAACCAAACTAACCTTTAACCTAACCTTCCAAACCAAACTATTCTATGATTCTACAATAATGCTCTTATTAACTTTTTTACTTATGTAAATGAAATTAAACATGCTAGAGAGGTAACTGGATTGAATTAGAAATAGCTAGTTTGCAACTGATTTTTTTATCATTCCTGAAAAAATGATTTTTGTATTTGCCTAGAATTTTGTCCTAAATATCACCAAATAAGTAAATTACAATTTTTTAACCTTGCAAAAGATTACACTCCTCACAAATTTATGCTATTTATTCCAATATACAGCAAAATTATTTATTAGAGTTCTAAAAAACTGTGGTAGAATAAAAATGTTCATGATGTGTGCCTTGCTTGAGTGCCACCTTTTCACTTAAGCAAGGAGTGTGGAAGTCTGCTGAGGTCCTGCTCCTTCAGACCCTTTTGTCATGGACCAAGGGTGCAAAGGCAAACTCAGAATTCACTGCTCTGGTTCAGCAGGGCGTTCACTCCCTCATTTCCCATGGATATAAACTGCTGGATAAAGTACAAGGAGAGCGGAAGTCATGCGCACACCCACTCAGATGGCAAACACCGCAGTTGCTTTCAAAATCGAGCAACACAGTTCTTGCTATTCAGCAATGCCAAATCTCCTTGTGCCCTTCATCACCTTTTGTTCCGTTTATCTCAAGAAGCACTTCACAGTTACAGACACTCTCTTCCAAATGGGCTTCCAGCCATATCTGAAGTTGGCTGGAGGTGTATGGTATATTTTTTTCCATTTCATAAAAAGAAATAAAATACACCTGGCCCGAAATGCTCTTAATGTTTCTCCCAATAAATCTTTCCACATCCTCTGTTGGTTACTGGATTCAGTACACATTCCTTTGCGGTAATAAATTATTCAAGTTTCTGAACATAAAAGGAAGCAAGAGAAAGAAATTTAACTTTCACAGGAGAGATTGAAAGTGACACCATAAGATTCCTTTAGACTGAAAAAAGCATTTTCTAAAGCTAAATCTAAGGCTTTAGTGCTAACTTCTATGTTCTGAAGGAAAGACATGCAAAGAATTATGAGTAATATTTGTAAGGCAGGTAATGTAGCAAAGTAATGTCACCTGCATACAGAGGCGGTCTAAAAACCACTGAAACTGACTGCTGAATTGAAATTGGTTCAAAATCAGAAGCATAGTAAGCAACCAGCACAAATTAAAACTGCAAGCTTTACAGTTACTTCACTACTAATAATCTGATTATTTATATTATCATTGTAACTCTTCAGGAAACCTATTGCCCCTGTGTAGGATTGGCCACTGTTAGTCTGTTTTTTGGAAATAACTGGAAGTGTTTTTCTCTAAGGGAATATACATCATCTCATTTAGGATAACAAATGTAACAGAAAATATATTATTATTCTAAGTACAGTTACAGTTGATGGTTCAATGACCTCATGAAGTATATGCTGAGGACTTCAATAAGGCAATCCTTTAAAGTATTTATCATAGGGGTTAGTAATTTTAGATTTGTGCTGACGGTCCTTCCCAGTAACATTATCCCATTCTGATCTCAGGGTCACCCATTCACTGAAGAGTGTCCAGCACCTGGGCCCAGGAGCCAGACTCTGACTGCAAGAGAAATCAGTCAGCACAGAGGTCAAGTATGCGCTGACTTTAACTTGCTTTACTCTCACAGCCACAGTCTTACTGGAAGGAGGTAGTAAATAACATGACTACTGACTACTGACTGGACTACTCCAGGAATTTTAATTTGTCTATCCTGTTCCTTTCTAAGAATCAAGACTCACTCTTATGATAGTAGTTATTGTAGTCATTATTGTAGTACCTGATGGTCACTGCCTGGGCATAATCTAAAACTTTTGTAGATAATTTCTAGTCATTATCACAACGACTCCCTGCACCAAAAAAAAAAAAAAAAAAGTAACTGAAAGGTAACAGACTATTCAAAGTGTAGGCATAACAATGACTGATGCAACAGCTAAATTATATCTTAGGTATTCTTTCTCTCTTTCAAATCCTGCTAGGACTTTATTTTATTTTAGGCCATTACTCTGCCTGTAAGCAGATATTTTCAATGTAATTTGAACACCAGAAGTTTTTCTAAATAATATTAAAAAGAAATAAAATGACAGGATTCAACAATAACCCAGGAAAGGAAAAAAAATCCTGTGGGTTTTTATTAATTTAAAGTTAAACAAACAAGTGAACACTTCAATTCCCCTGACTATACCCTTAAAACACTCATGGTTTTGACACTGCAGTGTTATTTCTGGCAACAATGCTGATTACAGCTGATAGTGCCTACAGGGCAGCTTCAATAAGAATACCAGGACAAACTTAATCTACCACACCTAACTCCATTGCACATACAGGCCTCCAAACTTTTTATATTCAATGGCATAGCACTAAATCTTTCAAAATTCTCATTATTAGTTGCAGGAAGTCAAATAATCAAGCAGAACCACGTCTTCACATGTTTAATTGCCTGACGTGTTTGCCTATATTGTAACCACACTAAAACCCAGGATGTCAGAACAGGAGGATCAATACAAATCCTCACACAGCCACAAGAGCTCTCGCACGTTACTGCCCACCCACTGCTCAGCACTGCAAATTCCAGGCACAGAACATCCTTGGGCATGCCAGTCAGTGAGTGCACAGCCCTGCACACACTGCACTGATCAAACAGGAATAGTTCTTTTCCTCATTAGCAAAATCCTTAAAAAAGCCTGTGGCCTTTAATAAAGACTTGGAGGCAGTAATAACTTTAATGGATTAATAACTGATGTTCCACATGATCAACTGGTGTGCCATGAACTCCCCCCAAACCATTGTGATATTCACTGTCTATTATTTTCATCCAGTTGATTTAAATGATTCTCCTGTAAAAAGAGAAACCAACTCCCCCAAACATTGGAGAAGTTGGCCATTAATAAATAGATTTTTTTATTGTTTGAACAGATTATTAAGTACATTTATAAGCTAAAACCAAAACTTTTACCACTTTATATTTATGCACTTTGGAAAAGAAAGTATTCAGAAACACTGCCAATGTTATAAACCATAAATCCACATAACAGCACTTTGATTCCAAAATAAAATATCTACTTTGTCTGTTATTAAATAGTAAAAATATTCCAATGTAACCATATTGTGTGATGGCTGTAAATCATACTCAGAATTTATTTGATGTAGAGTTTCTGACTGTAGGGGTTCTCTGGTCTGCAGACTAAGACTGGGAATGGCTACAGAGACAGAGTTGAAGCTGTGTTTGGAATATGTAATCTGATATTTTACAAATGTGCATTTATTTAAGAAACTGTGAGGATATCTGAATACTTACTGACATTTCCCTTACAATTCATTTCCTTGCTTCAATCTGTTTAGGATTTATTTTTTTTCCCCAACTGGAACTTCACATATATGCATTTCAATTTACATATGTACTAGTTCAGTTTAAGAATAGTTTGAAAAATACACCTACCCTTTTCAGCTCAAAAAAAGAAAGCCTCTGCAGGTATTACCTCTGTCTTGTACTGCCTAAAGAATAAAACTGCTGTGTTCCATTATTTGCACTCTGTCTTGCTCTAATATTTGACATTCCATTACATAAAGTTTTTTTAAAATTAATAGAATTGTATAGTCCTGATTATATGGCTGACAGAAAGCCTGAAAACAGGATTTAAAGACACTGCTAAGCTTAGGCAGTGTCAGTATTAACACAGTTATGTTTGTACCAGGAACAAAAAGAGGGCCAGAGCATGTGCTGGCATGCCGACATGTTCCTGCCCTTGCTGTTCCATTGTAAGCCTGCTCCCTGGCACAGTTTTGGCTCCTGACAGCTAACATGTTTCCAGACAATGGCTGGGCATGGTTCAGGGGACAGCACAGGCCAAGGAATGCTCCTAAGGGACAGGCTGAATGAAGCCACCCTCTCTGGGAAGCGAGAATGTAGCCATATGGAGATGAGGCATGCTGTGCCTTTTAGCCCTAGGACAAGAGAACCATCCCTGGCCTGTTTTACTTACCAGTATGGATACAGCCTGCGTACCACTGGGAAGTGACACTTGAGCCTTTCTGTCCCTACCAGATGCATCAAGAATACACAGAACCACAATCAAATACTGCCCCCCAGACTGAGGCACAAATTCCATGTTGCTACCATATAAGCACAGTCATTAAAAAAAATAAAAACTAACTACTCTGTAGACACGTTTCCCACTAAAACAGAGAAGGAGAGAGGGATGAACCACACTACAAGACAGTAACAGAGCTGCACTGCACATTCTTGCCACCTTAGGGAAAAAGACTGGAGCCCACAGAAGGAACTAATGCCCACTGCTGCTTTTCACAGTGTGGATATGGTGTGCCAGGAGACATGGGCAGAAGAGAAAAGCACTGAGAAACAGTCTCTGTTCTGGGAGGCATCTTGCAAAAGACCGTGTTGGCAGTACAAGAGGAGCTGCTGCTAATTTAAAACTCCATGGAATGCTGCAATTTATACTAATTTATACCAAATCCCTCCAAAACTCACCTGACATCACATACTGAATATTTTATTTGCTCTCAGAGAAACTGAGTGGAAAAACTAGCCTCCAAAACTTCAATACTTGAAATTTTCTTCTTCAATTAATACTTTTAATTGAAACAGTCATTCTGAAGAGGGACTGAGGTTCTCCCACTACCAGAAATCAATGATCTAACATGGTTTGTTGTTTAATCACACCATGAGGAATTCATCAGGACATTCACATAGAAGCATTTTTCCCCCTCAAGATATGTACTGGCATGCATCTACACATTAAAGCAACCTCCATTTCTGTAATAGTACAGACTAATCTGAGGTCTCCTTTCTTCTTAAAATGCTTCCACATCACATTTTTAATCAATGTGCCAAAGGATCTATTGGTAAGTGTCATCTCATACATGATATCAACACAACAATTTATCTCAGTAAGAAGATAGCTATGTAGATCATTCTAAAAGATAAGAAAAGTATTTCTCTGAATATGTTTAGGTTTTCTTTCAAGTAATAAGTAAGTAATTAAGGTAGCACTTGAGTTCAGATAGGTAGCTGGGTTCAAAATTACTAGAGCGGGTTCATAATTGAACCTCTGTACACACAGCCTTCCTTTCTGAACTAAGAAAATGCAATCAATTTTTTATTAGTGGATACTCTTCAAAATATAAATAATGTTGAAATCTAGATACTGAGGATGCAATGAGGATTGAAAAAAAGTGATGTGGCACTGGAAGAACCAAGCTGTCACTGTGCTTATGTAGCTTAGCAGACCACTTAATTAGTGAACTCTGATAGATCTGAGTTAATTCCCTGCAGTTCAATGGTCATACATTCATGCTAATCAAGCCAAACCTGGATAAATTGTGCATAAATACATGAAACTGTACTGTTACTCTCTCTCATACTTTTGATCAGCTATGCTTCTTATAGTTTATACAAAGAAAATGGAGATGCATCAACATTTAAAATGACTGTGTGAATCTATTGAGAACAAATATTTTAAATCTTCTGGAGTCTGAGAGGATTAAGTTTCTAGTGCTTTTGCTTTTACCTTTTTATGTAAGATTCACAGATCTATACCCAAGGGTAAAGATCACTCTTTTGTTAAAAAAAGTCCAACACAACAGCACAAACAAATAAACAAACAAAAAACTCAAATAATATTCCTTTCTCTAGTATGATAAGAATAGACAGATTCAGCCTAGATCAGTAGGTTTAAAACAGTTCCGTTATCTACATGTTCTACAGCATGTAGGTGACCAGGGTTCAGTTTCCTCCTTCAGTTCTCCAAATATTTTCTTCCCCCCTGTAAAAAACCCTGTTTGCATGATCATGCCGAATGATCAATAAAAATTCCTGGACCAAAAAAATTCTGTGAAGAGTTTGTTATTAAGAACACTTTCAGTACATTCAATCACTGCAGCTTAGGCAAGAGTTTTCATTCAGCACTTCACCACTATCTGATTAAAGCTCTTTACAAGAATGAGTGTGCCAGCAGTGACAGCACAATGCCTGAGAATTATCTTGCCCTCTAAGTTGCTCCAAAAGCTACCTAATGCTTGAGCTAGCAGCCAGTTCTGCCACCTGTATCGGACTGGTACAAAAGTACTGGCAGAAATAGGCCATTTAACAGAAGTGGTTGCCTGCAAAACTATATTATGTGTTTGAGGTTTCTTAGAGGTGGTCTCTTAATACAGTATGCTACCAAATAATTCTACAGTATGAAATGTATTCATGTTAAGATATGTTACTGTGCTACCTACAGGCTCTGTGAGGTGTCACTCTGGTAACCGTGCAAAAAACACCATCAGGGTTTTTAAGGGGAATGAAAAAATTATTCTTGTCATCAGTAAAGGAAAGCTGAAATGCTCCAGCGGCACAGGAACCTTGCTTTCTGCTCTGACAAACCTGCACTCTGTGACCTACTGAAAACCTAAGATTTGTCTGAAGTCGACTGAAGCTGTAGCAAGTCATTCCTCTGTTTTCAGAAAGCTGTGGACTAATCTGACGGCACAAATTCAAGTGGAAGTGGGACTTAAGCCTTCCACGCAGCAGCAGCAGCAGCATAGAGAATCACAGAATCACAGAATATCCTCAGTTGAAAGGGACCCACAAGGATCACTGAAGTCCCAACTCCTGCAGCATAGAGAATCACAGAATCACAGAATATCCTCAGTTGAAAGGGACCCACAAGGATCACTGAAGTCCCAACTCCTGCAGCATAGAGAATCACAGAATCACAGAATATCCTCAGCTGAAAGGGACCCACAAGGATCCCTGAAATCCCAGCTCCTGGGCCTGCACAGGACAGCCCCAAAAATAACTCCATGGGCCTGAGAACATTTTCCAAACACTTCTTGATCTCTGCCAGGCTTGGTGCTGTGACCACTTCCCTGAGGAGCCTTTTCCAAGTTCCCAACAACCCTCTGGGTAAAGAACCTTCTCCTGATACCCAACCTAAACCTCCCTGACACAGCTTCATGCCATTTCCTTGGGTCCTGTCACCAGTCAGCAGAGAGATCAGTGCCTGCTCCTGCACTTCCCCTTGTGAAGAAGTTATAACACCATTCCCCTCAGTGTGTTTGTGTGATGGGTTCTCTGCTGTCTCTTCCACTGTGAGAGTCCATCAATCCTTCAATGGGCTGCAGCATTAAGTTTTGCAGCTAGCCACGAATACAGAGCAGACCCACCACACACGCAAAGAGAAAAAATGAGTTAACAGGTGCTGGCCTCCTGCAAAACATAACTCCCTGATCATGCAAATCATTTACAGACTGCTGCACTTCTCCAGGCACCAAGCAAAGACGGAGCAGCTACGGATCCATATGACTGCATTTGACACATGGGGCTAGTAGCAGAGCAAAAGCAGTTCAGCACAGTTTAGCTAGTTTTCTCCTATTACAAACAGAGAAATGCAGCACTTTCAAGCTCTGTTTCACTTGATGACTGTTGTTTTAGCCCTAGCTGGCAATAAGAAGGGAGGCAAAAATGAGTATGCAGAGAAGACAGAGAGAAGTGATAGGGGAGCAAGTCAGAAGGGGGAAAAGGAAAAAACACAGAGTTAAAAGTTTAAATACACAACTATCTCAACCCTGAAAATATAAAAAATAAACCACTACTAAAGATCAGGTGAGATTATATCCATGTCAGAGGCTCTGTCTGACAGGTAAACTGTGTCATATACTGCAGGTGAAATCAATAATTTAAAAAAAACTTCAAAGAAGCACAGAGGACATTTCTACCCAGTGAGATCTGGGGTCATCAGTGTATTACAAAAGAAAAAAATAAGTTACAAAAAAATTCCAAAACCTACCTAGTGGTAACAGAGGAAACAATACAGCACTTCTTCAATAAACTTATAGCACAAGCAAAAAGTACATACTTAGGGTATGTTTAACATAGTCTATTTCAATATTAGAGGTTTTTTCCTTTCTATACCATATTGCATTGACAACATAGATTGGTTATGTCACTTTTCAAGAAAAAAATGAACACTAGTTCACAAACATCTAAGTTGATAATACGTAGTAGAAGACGATGAAATGCTTTTGCTATCACAGGTTACAGAACTTTGCATACAAATGTGCTGCAACAGTTTCATATACTTTGTGACATACAATTTGTGATTGTGACTATCAGTGTTATATAAAAAGACTGGGCAACTTTTAATTAGTGACTAACAAAATTGTAGGGTTTTTGGAAAGAATGAATGATGCATTTGAATCTCTTGGGGAATGCTAAAAATCAGTGCAGAGGAAATGTGTGCATTTTTTTTTTCCCTTTCTTCCAGTCTAAAGCACATTTTCTTCCCTTCTATAAGTGCTAACTTTATGTGTAATATTAAGCATAATAGACACCCAGATCTCCAAAATAAGAAGAGGCATGTGTCCATTTGTTAAAATGGACACATGCCAACATTCAGTCATTAAAATCTTCATTATACAACTCCTACAGACTGTGAATAATCTGAAATACAAGCACACGGCTGCAGTAACTAATTGATTGATTTTCCTTTTGATTACAGATAATTTATTTGAGATTTTGAATTCCTTTTGATTACAGATAATTTATTTGAGATGGTTCAGAGGAAAAACCATATGGCCTTCTAAAAAACAACAACAACAAAAATTCTCCTTTGGGGAAAGAAGTAAACAAAACCCAAGAGATACTGAGAGACAAAGTATGCGTAGACATGTGCTGGGCTATTGTTCACATCCAGCCTTGTGGCTTCCAAACTTCTAGGATGATAAAATCAGTGGGGTAAAGGCCACATTCCAATCTTGGTTACAGAAATACAAACCAAAGTAATGACAGTATTACAAGCCCGGTTACTTTGCAGTTGCAGAGACTGAATTTCAACTTTAAACTCTGTATTTTCCTACAGGAGAGCTAACATGTAATTGGTTTTAAACTGTTCTCTCAAAATTTCAAAAGCAGCTTTAAAGTGACTCAAATGTCAGTGTTTTGGGCAGTGAGACACAGTGAGAGGGAGTGGCTGTTCAGAAGCTCATTGTTAGTCATTTGATATCACAGATTTCCCTAATTTGACACTCTTAATTGAATCTAGCTAGTTACATGCAAAGTGGCTCTCAAGTTGCATCATCTCATCATTCTGCGAGGAGTGACTGATTGCAGAATAAATCATAAAAACTTTGTGTGCAAGTTACACACTGAAATATAAAAACATCTTTGAATCCCACCTGAATGCCCATCCTACAGCTTTCATCTTATCACTCAGATTCTATTTCTCTGATGCATTTCTGTGATGTTAAGGCATAGTTTATGTCCTGTCTTTCCCTGTCTACAACTGAGGCTCTACACCCTACTGGAATGCAAAAAATATAAATTCCTTGCAATTCAAGACTTTCATGTAAGGCCAAGCTAGTTTACATTTAACAAAAGAACACAAACTAAACAAAAAAAACTCAAACAAAAAACCCCAACAACAACAGAAAAAACCAACACAGACTGATGAAAAAGCATCCAGAAATGAGACAAAAGGTTACAAAGACATGAGGTGACAATTCTCCTTGGAGAGTAAGAGGAGAGGAGTCAGCAGGGGTAAAACAAGTTACAACAGAATTTAGTAATAAGATTTATTCTCTTTGTCTCTCACACCAATATTAAGTTTTAATACATCAATTTTGCAGTAATTGATTGTTCTCAACATTCTTTTGCACAAAACACAAACGTGTTCCAGCTCCAAAGCAGTCTTCACACAGTGAATGTAATAAGCAGAAAAGGAATTTCAATTTCTTGCAAATATGAATAATTCCAAGAGCAAAGTACCTCTAAGCACAGGTATGCTCAGATACACTCAAAACTGCTGTGAATGTAGAAAGTGCATTTGCACTCTATTGTTTCCCTCAGGTATTTTGCCTACACAATGTTTACCTACTCACTTAAGACTGGACAGTTTATCTGACCAGCACTTTAGGACATGAACTGAATGAATCCCTACTCAGAAGACACAAGGAAATAATAATAATAATTTCTGAAACTCTCAGTTTCTCTATTCTTTATTTCTTTGTCATTCTTAGTCCATAGTCTAAAGTCAGTGCAAATAGAGCATCTGTCCTTCTTAAAGTTTTCAGCTAAGCAATGGTGGGAGCATATGAATTTTTAATAATTAATCCTAGAGGAAGGATGAGTCTTAAAATCTGGTGTGAGCAGAGGTTCAAAAAGCAGCAGTGAACGGTCTCCACCTAATCCAACAGATGGGGCAGGAAAGTATAAAAACACACTAGGAAACCACTGTGGTAAAGTGCTTTGTTTCCACTGAGTAGCCAAGAGGAATGGCAAACACCCGACACCCTGTAACCTCCCCTGAAGGTGTGGATGGAAATAAGGCCATTTGCTCCCTACAACTCCCTGAGAGGAGGCTGTAGCCAAGTGGAGTCAGACTCCTCTCCCAGGCAACCAGTAACAGGACAAAGAGGAATTGGCCTCAAATGGGATCAGAGGAGGTTCAGGTTGGATATTAGGAAAACCTTTTAACAACATTTAAGCATTGGAACAGGCTACCCAGGGAAGTGGTCACCATCCTTGGAAGTGTTCAAAAAATTAGCAGACGTGGCATTTTGCAATATGATTTAGTGGGCACCGTGGTATTCTATCAAAGGTTGGACTCAATGATCTTGGAAGTATTTTCCAACCTTAATGCTCCTGCTGTGATGACTATTCTGAGTCTCACCCCCACCTGATCATCCCTCCACTGTTAAATCAAATGGAGCAATCTCTCCTGCCACTAGCTACTGATTAAACCATGGCATAGCTGAAGGGTAAATAGCCAGTTTCCAAAAAAAACCCCTTGAGTGAAGCCCAGTGATAGGAAGGCAGAAGAGAGCACAGAACTTGCCTTGCAGCAAAACCATGGCAAACAGATAAAGCAGTTAGTAGCATTCCTCAGGGCTCACCATTAAATCCTTATCCTTCAACTCAAAATGTATAATCCTTATAGTTGTAAGGGGACAGATGTGCTTGCTTTTAGATTCTAGTTTTCTCTTAGGCTATGAGGGTCCAGCTACACCACAAAGATAGAGCTCACAGATGTTCTTTTACATAAAAATCAGAGTTTGCCAAGACAGACTTCTCTCTCTTTCTGCCAAGTATCAGCCCAAATCATGTAACACAATAGCCTGTCTATATACAAACAAAAGCACTCAAAATGAAAATATATCCAATTGATAAAACTTGTAAAAAAAAGGTGCTTTTACAAGAAAGGCTATTTTAAAGCTTTAAAAAGAAATTGAATAAAAAAAAGAATAAAAAAGGAATGAGCCATGCTTTAGCAGATTGATTAGTTTTACACTATAATTAAGATATTTTATTAAAAATAAGGCACATTAAATATTTTGTTAGCTATGAACACGTCTGTTTTTATGAGATTAGCACTCAGTGTTAAGCCTATTCTTCAGGTATGTTGTATCTTGAGTTGTGTAACAGAAGAGACTAAGAGACTAAGAGACTAACCCTTTAACACTTTCAATTAAACTGTTACCAAAGTTTCCTTTCAAAAATCCTAAAACCATCTTGTGCCTACTTGCAACTTAAAATATGTCTGTGACTGGCTGCACAGTTTGGTTCTCTCTAGTACCTTCTGTACTAGGCATTTAAGAAACTATAGAAGTTTCCAAGGGCATGATTAAACATGATAGGTAAGGTTAATCATATCACTCAGTCCTCACTTTAAAATTTGGGTCATCCAAAGCCAATTGAAATCTATGAACTGAACAAGTGACCAATGTTATTTTCACGGTGGTGGATGGCATTAGTATTTTTCATAAGACAATGGATTGCCATTTTTCCAAAACAGTAAGGTAGAAGAGGTGATATTGTAGACTGTCTTGTAGACTGCCTGCATGTGAAATGGTTTTGATTTTCACCTTTCCCTATGAAAACTGAATATTCATCTAAATTACTGTTGCCAGTATTTAGAAGTGATGCAAGAATCCTGATAATCATGAGACTTGTATAATTCACTTGCAAAATGTCTAAAGTATTTTAAAACATGCTAATTTTGAACCATATTTAAAACAAACGGAAGAATAATTTAGAGGGTTTAACAGAATTGTTGGATTATTCTCTGAATATAACAGTCAAAAATGAAAGCAAACAGAACTAATTAGCCTCCACTCTCATGGCAAAAAACTTGACAGCATCTAACCATTACAGATCCTGGATGTAATACTGCTGAGGAATTTTAAATTGATTTTTAAAAGTTAATACTTTTTTAATAGAAACTGTATAATAATAACAACATTTATGTTTGAAAGAAATGTAGTAGCTTAATTTTGTGGAGTTCCGGTCTTGGTATCCACAGCTACAAAGGAATCAACACTCATTAAAAGGTCAGTTAGTCAACTGGATACCACAGATATGAATCCCAGCACTCACCATGTGAGCTCACTTATGAGAGCCTGCAGAGTTATTATGTCATAGATTTGTTTG
Organism: Leptocoma aspasia; assembly: GCA_013399835.1. Classification (NCBI taxonomy): domain Eukaryota; kingdom Metazoa; phylum Chordata; class Aves; order Passeriformes; family Nectariniidae; genus Leptocoma; species Leptocoma aspasia. The sequence goes on from VXAX01001930.1 coordinate 214,752, forward strand.
GTAAAAAAGGAAAGCAATGCAGCTCTGTTTAAGCCTTATCCGGAATTAAAAACCGGTTCTGCTGTTCAAATAATTTAGGTGTTAGTTTCAACTAGAAAGCACTTTTACTTTTTCTCTGACTTTGACTCACTTTTATTTTTTTCCTTCCAGCTTCAGTATTTGCTTCCAAACTCACAGCTGCAATTAGAAGTGCATGTATCTTTTTATATGGGCACTGATTTCACATTGTTCATCTCCTCAGCCTGTATTGATTAGATAAATGTGTGGTTTGGCTTTTCATGGACATGCTTTAAAAGTTTCCGCTGGACAAAAGAAGTAATCTCTGACTCCATTTCCACTGAATCCTCTCTTGATTCAATATCTCTTTTGTCTCCAACAAACTGTATTCCCTTGTGCCCGCCCTTGGCCTCAGCTTTTACCCTGCGTGTTCTGCTTCCATAAATCTGCTGCCTATTCAGTCAGCAGAATTATGTCTGCAGCAGTACAGACGTGCCACAGCCTCTTCTCTTGACACTCCAAGTTGTCCTCAGTCACAATGTCCCCCTCACAATAACTACTGAGATTATCTTTCCATTACTTACTTGAGGCTTACCTGGTAAGAACTTTTGCATTAACTTTTGCTGCTTACCACCCTTTTATATGCTCAAAATGAGATTCCATTCTCCCAGTCAAGCAAATCTAACAGCAACACATTCCCTTCAAGGTCCATTAGGAAAACAGAGGCTGTCTTGTGCTTGAGGTTGTCTGTGGACTTGTTCCAGTCCAAAGATGGGACTTAAAAATACTTTCTAAGTTACTGCATTTTGATTATTTCCCACTGGTTTCTGCATACCCTTTCCTATAACCAGATCAGACACTAGCAAAAAGTATTTCTTGATTTGCTTAGCCTAATCTTCACCTGAAAAAAAATTCTTGTGTCCATGCCTCAGTGATTTACACTTCTTATAACACTGATGGTGCAGCACACATTTTTACAGTATATAAACTAGACAATATTATAGAAACATGTAGTAGAAAAAAAATCCTGTCTTCCACTTCCCTGAAATTTTTGATTATTTTTTTCAAATATTTGCTCTCTTGCTGATATCTTGGACAATATAAGCAATGAGTTCCAAAATCTACACTTTCAAGACACAGGTCTCACTTTTATGGAGAGAATCATTGAGTCCAAACTCACTAGTGAAATCTTTTATAGTTGCAATTCATATATATGCCAAGAGTATTATTCTTATTGACAGTAAATTATCTGACTTATTCTTCCTTTTAATTTTTTCAATATACTTTTATAGGATTCTAATGCTAGGATGGAAATTTGAAGTGTCAATTTTAATTTTTGTGTATTTCTTTATGACCAATCTCAAAGCTTTATGAATATACACTAGAATTAATTTGTTCAAGCAAACTCAAAAATTAAAAATGGCGTTGTACAAAATGATAATAAATATCAGTTAGGGGCATTATAATTTTGCAATGACATTTAAAATTAATAATCAGGAAATCTCTAAACATCAACCTAAATATCCAAAGGAACATTTTAAAATTCAGAGCTATTTATAAAATAAACTGTAATTATGCCAAAAAATCATCTTTCCCAAAACATTTCTAGATTCATTCCACCTTATTAGGATGCATTTATGGAGGTAATAAATTTTAAAATCATTGTATATGAATCCTTGTTTCTGCAACTACTATCATATTAAGTAAATAAATCACAGAATCATCAAGGTTGGAAGAAACCTTCAAGATTAGCAAGTCCAACCATCAACGCAGCACCACCAGAATCACCCCTAAGCCATGTTCCCCAAGTGCCACATCCAGACACCTCTTGAACACTTCCAGAGACAGCGACTCCACCATCTCCCTGGGGAACTTATTCCAATGCCTGACCACTCTTTCAGTGAAACATTTTCTTTTCTAATATTTAAATATGTGGCAATCAAATTCATATTCTGCAGTCAGTAAATATCAGGAGCTCTAAAGCCAAATCAGTCAGTAGAAGCAATCCTTTATTGTGCTTAATTGATAATGTTCTGAGAAATCTGCCATGGACTCCAGACAATTCTCTGGGTCCTTGTGTTGGCCACTGTGATGTTATATTCTGCTTTGACTTTGGTATGTGCTTAAAGGAACCAATACTGTATTTACACAATAGATAATACATAAACTGTAATAAGTTATGACAAGCATTGTATTTCAAGACAATTATAATTTGCCTCTAGTAGATTTATAAGGCATGGAACTAAATACCTATTGAGTTTTACCACCCAAGAAGTACTGTTTTGGACTGAAATGCCTGGATTTTATTACTGATATAAAATGGAAAATAAACATCAAAATAAGGAAACAAGCAATAGACTGATTTGTGAACGATGTCATTGCACACCAGCTCAAGGACATTAAGTTTATCAAGAAGACTGAAACTATTTATAACAGCAATTGCTATCAGTTACTTTTCAATTTCTTAAAGTGTTAGGCAAAGAGAAATACAGTTCAGATGAAAAGAACTAGGAAAGTCTCATAAGCAGCATTACAAAGCAGAACTATTGCATGATTGTGAGATTCTGCCTGCACCTGCTGTTTACAGTTCATGCACTAATATGATCTGATTTGATAACTTAGAATCTGAAAATAAGATTTTTTTAAAGTTCAGATATACAGAATAGCGCTCATTCATGACCAGAGACTCAAAATTCAAGAAGCTTAGTTGGATGCATTCATTAAAAAAGACAGTCCATGAATCCTTGTATCTAAGCCAGGTAATTCAAACTGCTGTGTCACTTTCAATTGTATCTAAGGTTTGTAATTTGTGGACTCTTCTAAAGTTTATTTTGGAATCAGTTCCTTCTCTTCAAAGAACTGCAAAAACATAAAAAGCATCACAAGTCACCAGAATAGATTAGTTAGCTACTGCCCAGGATGCCAGTCCCACCTTATGTAGAGAGACACATCCAAGATTCAACATCAACAGATCCTCAAGACTTGGTTTCATTTATTTCATTGGATGAAATCAAGTCCCAGCAGAGGCTGTTGGCATTAACAAACTCCCTCAGCCTTACAGTGGGTAGATATATCCTTTCTGATATCACACATAACAAACACCACGTACTTCAGGTGCAATAACTGAGGATGGCTACTGGCCAGTGCCTTGCAAGGTTCTGGTGGCATCCCAAGAACAGCAACTTTCTTGGAAAGGTATGAAAATGTCTGATATGAATTGCCTATTCGTCACAAATATATCCACAGTGTAATCAATCTGGGATTCTAAATCTTATTGGTTTTAAGACAAAGCATTATTTACAATTATCTGCACCTCAGATATAGTTTAAATTATTCCTGATAAAACATGTAAAATGCATACCTTTTTTTCTACTATAAAAAAATTTCAAAAACATCTTCAAATGCCAGCCATAAGAAGGAGAAATCAGCATGAACAACCTCTTCACCCAAAGTACATTTTGTTCACCACTTCTGCTACCTGCCTATTGTTTTCTCTCTTTGGCAAATTCTGCTTTTCAGCTGTGGCTTCAGACACCACATGTAAAGTAAAGAATGAAAACCAGAAGGTGGAACACTATTGTGAAGCTTAAATAAGCAAACTATAGAATTTGATTATATAAATAAAAGTAAAAACACGAATTAGATTCCAAATGCAAGGTAAAAAAGGTGAGAAAACTGGCTTGTATATGGGTCAGAGTGTTTATAAATATCCTTTTGTATAACATAAACAGTTCTGAGTGCTTATAGGGATGAAAGAGGGATGTAGCTACAAAACTTTCTTTAAAATCTGACAACCAGATCGACACAATCCACAAGTCAGAATTACAAAACTAGGCAATGGGAGAATAGCTTTTACCATAGTTAGTAAAATTCACTGCTACATCAGATGAGAGAATCCAAAAATATATCAGAATTAGACACAGATTCACAGAAAAATTTCATGACTTTCAATAGATCTTGGACAGAAAAAGGGTGTGTGAATTCAGAAGTATAACTTTCAAAATCCAAGGACACCTGCAAGTCAAGTAGTTGATGTGTTTGACACTATGCTCCTGATATACTCTGCTTTTAGAAGAGCCAAACTGCTGAAACACAGAATCACTAAACCTAAAATCTACTAAAACTCTCTGTTTAAGTTGTCTGACTTTACCCTAATGTTACCTGCAGTAAAGTGGATGGCTAAATCAGGAAGCTTGTTCCCCTCATGCCCCTTTAAAAATATAAATGAACCTCCCCTTTCCTACACAGTGATTCAGATCAGGAGCCTAACACCTACAATTTATTTAGATATCATAGCTGGATGAAATAATCAAATAATCCATAATATGAAAAGAAATTATTTTCTCTTTTTAAGATTCCATAGAGAATTTAGTATTTGTTAGAAAATCTCATCTAGCAGAGAAAAATTTTGTGTGGAGGAGGGCCATTTTGAAAAAAATCTATTCTAAAGGCAAATATACTCTGATATATATATAAGCAGCAAAACACCAAACTAAGTCCCACGGATTCTTATTTTTCATAAATGCTGCACTTTGTCTGTTGTGATAATTTATGAAATTTATTACTTGAATAGTCACTGAAAACATGCAAACATAAGGAAATTCAGATTCCAGGCTTCTTGATTCCAAAGATAGTTCAGTGTAGTAAAGAAGGTTCTACAAAGCATTAAGTTCAAATATACAGTGGTTTATTTTACATTAAAAAATGAGGATTCTTAGAGGAATGCATTTTTACAATTTTATTCTGTTCTGTTATTTTTACAACTTTTGTAAACTGTATGTAGAAAATTTTGTAACTGAAAACAATGGTCTAGATATTTATATCTAGTAAGAATTCAGCAGAATTTGAATTATCCCAATAACAGGATGGAGATAAAACAAATTAAAAATCTTTAAAATGGAAAAAGTTTCCATTCTTCCTTGTGGTCAGTAAAAAGAGTGGCTCTGCACATTAGAAGTCTCCATTTGCAGTATTTACTACACCTGTCCCCCAAGGTAAAGTAAACAATTCAACATTTAAGAGTCTTAACACCTAACTGAGCATAGTCAAGTTGAGACGTTCCATAAGCTTCAGTGAGGGTTAACCTAACATTAGCCTCATTTGCATTTTCTAAATTCCTAGAATTATTAAACAAATGACAGAGAATATCAGAAAAATGAAACATGACTGCCAGATACTGTTGCTTAATTCATGGAAGGTATACAGTGAAGCAAGAGATAAATGACACATACTGTCTGTAACTCACAGATACTGCCAGATCACCTAAAAGTTCATTTTAACAAATGAACAAAGGAGATCTAAAAATGTCAGCTGCATTATCTGTAACTACATGAGTTTATTGAGTCTATTCCCAAGCTGTACCTATCACACCCACTCAGTTAGGCAAAGACAATTGCTAATGAAAAAATATTTTCTAGTTCAATCTGCCCAACCCCTGCAACCAATCTCTATTCAACAGAGCACTTCCAAGTTGCCTGAAGTTGAGTTTTCAAATTGGAAGCAAACACGCTGGAGGAAACTTCCTGTGCCATACTTTGTTTCCCCATACTTCCAAGTTTGAATCATTTCTCAGGAAGTATTTTTCACATCTCTTGTCAAGTCCAGCTCAATCTGTGCCTTAGCTTTCCTAATCCCATCCTTACACATCCAAACTGCATTACTCTACACTGCCAAGGTTACTTGTCCTTGCTTTCACTGGCTATGCATTTCTTTCCTTCTCCTTAGTTTAAAATCCTTGTTCAGATCTCAAGACATCCCTTCCAACCTGAAAAACATTCCTGACAGTGCTGTAACAGGCATCAACCTGTAGGTATGACTGTCAACATTTACCAGCATACGAAGCAAAACTGGGGGCAAAACACCAATACAAAAGCACAGTGTATTTCATTATCATACTTTCTAAGCAGCGTTGTTCTCAGCTATATAACACATCTCAGTGCAGCAGTGAAATCACTGCATGCATATATCCTCACTGCTCTCTTAACATACCTCTTGGAATTACCTACTTCTCTTATAATTTTTAGAATGTTATTTTGCATAGAGATGTTTACTCTTAAATGTCCTATCAAACACAGTCCTGCTTTCTTAAGTTGGAGTGTGTATTTCAGCAAAACTTTGTATCAACAGCAACAAAGTTTAAATGGCATTTATGTAGAAAGAGTTTAAAAAACACCTGACAGAACACATTATCTGCTTGTTACTAGATTATTATTGATGCTGGCCTGTGTCAGCAAGAGTGTGGGACCAGGACCAGGGCAGTGTCCATCCACCTGGTGAGGGACTGGTGAGGGACTGGGGACTCACCAGTGGCGAGGCCACCTCAAATCCTGTGCTCGGTTCTGGGCCCCTCACTTCAAGAAAGATATTGAGGTGCTGAAGTGTGTCCCGAGAATGGAGCTGGTGAAGGGTCTGGAGCACAAGTCCTATGAGGAGCAGCTGAGGCAGCTGGGGATGTTCAGCCTGGAGAAAAGGAGGCTCAGGAGGGGCCTTATCACTCTCTACAACTGCCTGAAAGGAAGTTGTAACCAGGTAGAGGTCAGCTTCTTCTCTCAGGCAACCAGTTCAGGATAAGAGGAAATGCTGTGCCAAGGGAGGTTCAGGCTGGACATCAGGAAGAATTTCTTCACAGGAAGGGTTTTCAGGCATTGGAAAAGGTTGCCCAGGGAGGTGATGGAGTCACCATCCCTGAAGGTCTTCAAGAAACTGCTGGTGGTGGCACCTAGTGCCATGATCTAGTTGACAAGGTGGTGTTGGATCACAGGTTGGATTCAATGATCTTGGAGGTCTTTTCCAACCTGAATGATTCTGTGACTATTCACAGACAAGCCTTACAATTGTTCACCAAACCAGCAAGTCACCAGCTGCCTTGTATACCTTGTGAGATAGACGTTTACACTTGACAGAAAAACACGTTCTGTACTCCGAGCATTAGAGTTGACAAGCAGACTGTGTAAAACTGTACAAAGTTGCTAGGTTAATATCAGCTGGCTTTAAATGTCTCTGCCCACTGTGACAAAATGCTTTTTTGGTAACTGCATTCCCACCACTTCAAATTTTAAAACATTCTCTAGTTAATGACCAAAATACTACTGAGCAATAACAATGCTTATTGTTTTCACACTTTTTTCATCTTCAGTCTATCAAAATAAATTGCTATGAATAAAGCAGATGATGAAGACTGTTCCTACCAAGACAAGATCCTTATGAACATAATGTTTTTGTAAATTATGAATTGAACTTCGTGAAACACTTCCCATCACAGTTTGCTTTGCACTCAATTTTAGGCACACAGTACCTTCACTATCTTCATTATCTTCCTCATAACTATAGTACCAACCACAATCCTGAATATCCACAAAGCAACTCAGGTCTGTGTAGTCTGCTCATCTCACTCACGTAAAAGCATATGAACAGCACTGAAATGGAACCATCAGCTCCACTCAGGATCATGCTGCTCTTGGGTAGACTGCAGAATGATTCAGATTACCATACATACCCAGTGGAGAGTGTTTAGTGAACTTTGGGATATGTCAGGAAGAATTTCTGATTATCAATATTTGAGAAATACTACCTGCTTGGGCCAGCCTGCTCAGAATATTCTCTTCTGATGAAGAACATGAACAAAATAACATCTGGAAGTCTTTTATATCACCCACCCCTGTTTAAAAAAAAAAAAGCTATTGTCTGACTTGATGATTCATGGTTTTAACTTTTCTAGTAACTGTCAACTTTCTGTTTATTGTTAAATAAAATTATTTAAATATCAAAATAATATATTTGCCTGAGGCAATAAAAAGCAATAAAAACAGGAGTTGGCAGTTATTACTTACATTATAAAAATCTTGATTCAAAGGGTTCATCCAATTAGTAAAATAATAAATTGCATTGTGTACCTTTTAGCTAGACTGTTTAATGCTGTTTTCATTTAGATTGTATTTGTGTTCAAGTCCAATAACAGTGAGTGAGAGTGACAGGGATCCATTTTGTGGATCCTGCCATCTGGCACAGGATCCCTTGGAAGAGTCACAGAACATCTGTTTAAGCACCAGATGCTCCTGAGGCAGTCAGACGACTTGTGTGAGTGGCACAGAGGGTAAAAGGTCAGTCAGATGGGTGTCTCACTGGGGTGGAAGATGTCTCCTCCCAAGCACAGCCTCTCTAGTAGCTGCATCCAGACTTTTTGGGTTTGACTTGAGCCAAACACCCATTCCAGACCACTTTACTGCTCCATACCAGTAGCCAAAAACATAGGAGCTGAGCGGAAACTTCTGGACAGGGGTGGCAAAATAAGGGAAATGAAAATAATTTAGAGTAAATAATAAAAGTAACAGATAATTCTGTTGCTGAAGGGAGCAAGGGGCAGGGACTAATTGATTATAAAAAGGATGATGCTACTGCAGGTGAAAGGAAAAGAGAATTTCCTGTACCAAAAAGATGAAAGGAGAAGGGAAGATTGCCTGGCAAGATGGAAAGGCAAGCAGCTGTTGTAGGGAAAGGAGAGTTGCTGCTGCTTTCCAGTGCAGGAGGGAAAGGAAACTGAAGCCCGGGTCAATATTTTAACCCAAAGAACCCAGGAAAAGATTATCTTCTGGGGTTTCCTAAATTCAGCTGTCTTCACCAGGTAGAGCAGTACAGTAAGAACAGACCAACACCATGATGCTGCTGAGGACCTTGTAACTACACAATACATATTTTGCGGATTTTTACTTCAGTCTAGTTCAAATCTGAGGCTCAGATCAAGCATTTTCACTCCAACAATTCCAAGGATAGTTATCCCACAAATCTTTGGTTTCCAAAGAGCAGGTATATCAGGTGTATACTCGGTGAAGGATTTCATTATCCTTTTGTCTGTCAGACATGGTAACACCAGGTGGCAGAGGCAATGACATGCATCTTCTTTATAAGCCTCATATATGGAGTCAGCCCTTTCTGTTCATCTTTGTTTCTGCTTTGAGACTTCCTGTCTTTCCTTACACTGAAGTGCCACCACAAAGCCATCAGGAGTTCCCTTCCTCTCTTCTCCTACTCTTCCATCCGTAGTAGATACTCCACAGTAGATACTCCATGAGAATACCCCAGATGAACAGACTTCATGGAGCCACTTGAGTCTGAGGAGAGAATGTTTTCTAGGAGTCTCTAGCACCACTGCTGCTTTGACTCTAGTCTGGTACTAGCTGGAGGCACCGGAATCTCTGGAATGAGACTGCATCATCTTGGGGCATGGGATAAAACACACAGCATATGCAGAACTTCAGGATGCAGAGGCTTACAGTCAAAGCTTTCTGCTATGAGTTGGTATTGTGATTTCACCATGCTCATAATAAATTTCAGGTGCCTATAATTTCTTTCAGTTACAGTAGGCAAAGATATAATCAAGACTGCTGGGGGCATTTTTCAAACTGTATTTTTGAAAGTGTATACGTAACTCTATATGGAGAACATCTTTCCTCACTTGAAGCAGTATGGTATGATCAAGTCTTGAACCTAGAGATGTTCGCATTACCCATGAAAACTCCGGTGGAACTGGTACTGAAGGGACAGTGACAGTGATGCCAACAGCAAAGACTATGAGGTTTTATTAGTCTATGGTATGAGCAGAGTATTTCAGTAGTATATTCCACATGGAGCAATACAACATAGTATGATTCCACAGAGTTTCCCTTTGTTATACTACCGTTACAACTTAACAAAAAACAAGCAAGAAAATGAGGCAAAATGCAATTAACATACTTAACATTTGTCAGCTATGCTAAGGTACTACAACACTAATACCAGAGGATTACTTTGAAAGATCCACCCGGGGCCTTTCCTTCTATACCGCTCAAGTATTGACACAGCCTGAAAACATTCCTAATCTGACAACCTAAGGGAGCAATGAATAACTAAAAAGCTTCTCCAAAGCCTGCTCTGGCGAATCACAGTATAAAACTAGAATTTTACAGTTAAAATATCCAGAAAATATCTACAAGTCTTATGGGAGAAGTTTCTTATTCTTGCAAGTCTTAGCAAATCTGTATATTTATTTTGAGGGTTAAATTTTACTTTGCAATTCCAAAGGAATAAAGGGCCCTGCCATTGCTTTATGTCACTTTTATAATCTTACTTTAAAATGCTATCATCATTAATAATGAACTTTCCATTGTCTTTTGAAGTGAAAGTTTTACTTTGCTAATTTTTATAGCATTATCAACCAGTCTGCAAGAACAGTGGGGGTTTTGGGTTTTTTTAACCAAAAAAAAGATATACCAGTATCACTGCAGAACTCAGTTAATTGACACTGAAATTATTTTTCCCTCAGCATCTCAGACAATAATTGGGTCTCTACTGAACATCTTCATCAGTCATTAAGGAAAGCTTTTTAACATGCATATGCAGGGAAATATGATGAGTAGTCTGGCACAATTATTTTCATAATTGAGTAGCTGTTATGAATTCCATTTTTTAAATAGAAGCATAAAACTGGAGGAAACCTCCACAACTTTCCTGTCCAAACTCTTGCTCCTGAGCTATCCACAATCATGATATTGAAAAGTTGCCATTATGCCATTATGCCAATGGACCAAAAGGTCCATTATGCCAACATGGACCATAACATTAACAAAACCCTCCTTCTCACAACCAGACATGCAGACAAACCCTCCATTCTCCTAGGACTCACAGGTTCCAGGCTTCTACCCAGCCTACTTTAAATTCAGCTTCCTTGAATATAATTAACGAAACCCCACATTGTTTATAATCATATATAAATACTAGAATGAGGTATCAAAATAAATTCTGAAATACTGCATAATTAATTTGCATGCCACTTATTTTAAAATAAGTGTTTTTCTTAAACACCATAATTGTGGAATATCAAAGCAAAGGAATACATCAAAATCTTACAAGGTAAAAAACCAGGCAAAACAAAACAAAAAAGAAACCAAACTCCCACTATTCAGCCTTAAAGCTCAGAGTGAGGTAGAATCTTTCCTCTCTTCCAAGCTTATGATGGAGAATTCCTCACCACTTTTTCTTTCTCTCTAATCTGATCCTGTATGTTCATTCCTCCCAGATCTTCTTACAAAAGATGACAGAGAGACTAAGATCTGTATCTCCAGATCTGGCCAGACACAGCATTCCCTAGAATGTGTTCCCCCACACAGAGCATAGCATCAGTGGTCATGTCATCAATCACAGATGCAGAGAAATGAATATAAATGTGCTTATTTCTAAACCTGATAGCTTGTTCATACTTGAAAAGAGATAAATCACTCTACAAGTATCTCATAAATAATGTTCACTTACAATGAAAGCATTAATAATTGCAATAGTATGTATGAAGGTCTACGCAGAAGGCTATTCACCTATCACAGGGCGTGGAAAGAAAAAAGTAATAGCTTGAAGAGTTCAAAATTCTGAGACACAATAGACTTAAAAGACATAAAATGCTGTGGGGAGGAAAATGTGGAATCACACAAAAAACTTGTGAAATTCAGCTGTGAATCCGTACACATTCCACTCCTCCGCAGATACTGGCCTGGGGCTACTATACGTCTGAAAGAGGGTGTCTGTGTGGAGATTTACGAATTAACTGCACTTCATTTTCAAAACCTGCTATTCATCATCACATGGTGTTTTCAACAAGGGCAGTTGAGCTAAAATGCTTCAGCTGAAGCCACTAAGTATTTGCTAACTTGATACTGATGTCAATTCCAGGGTGGAGAAAAAGTACAGAAATTAAGGATTGTGGTAGACCAATTTCACAGGAGTTTTGGAGAATTTTCCGACTTTTACAATTCCTTTCTGCTACTTGAATTTTTACTACAGCTCACTCTTCCTCTTTGCTTATACTAAAAACCATTGCATCCTAATTTCTTCTCTACCAAAAGATGCTGATAATCTCTAGCAAGTGGGAAAGATGGAATAACAAGAACATGATCTGCATTGCTGGTACTTTTATTTATATCTGACTGAAAGAGCAAAAATGAACAGTTTTGTAGTTGCTCCCACTTTAGCACTTTAGCCTTCCCTATGCTGTGATGAACAGATACTGTTCATCAATACAATAGCATGCCATGTTTCAATATAGGGTGCATTTGTAATTCTTGGTAGGCCTTGAGTGTTCCTGCATGGATGAGCATGTTTAGGAATGTCTTGTTTTAAAATAAACATTAGAAACTTGAGTAATAAATATATAATCATCATCTGGATAAACATGCCTAAAATCCTACTGCCTCTGACTATAATTATAGTAATAAAAGTATTGCTGACTGATGAAGAAATGTACTATTTATGCTGCAGGGATTGCAAATCAACACTTTTTTATACTCAGATAAAAACCCACTCTGCATTATAAAACTTCATTGGTATATAAAATAATTACTCATTAGTATATAAAATAACTCACATCTGGACTGCAGTGATTAATCCTTCTGGCTTTCTCCTCCTGCATTATCTTTTTACTATGATCTAGATTATTGCCATTATAATAAAGTCATCAGTTCATGAAAATACTTGGTCTTTACTAGATAAAACATGTTTATGTAAAATACATGCTCATTGTCCTAAATCACATCTTCAAGATATCTTTCATATGTAGTAAAACATTGTCTCAGTAGATTAGAGCAAATATTTCCAAACATGCCTACAAAGCACAACCCTCAGAAACCTCTTATCTTATTTTAATAACATATCTTTAATCTTATTTTGCTCACTATATCCCTGGAGTGAATATTAAAAAGAAGACCTATTTTACAGTTGCCAAGTGGGGATACATCATCTGAACTGCAAATTTAAATTTAAATGCTTTAGATCTCCCAGAAAGATTAAAAACATGAGTAGTATTTTCATCTATATTTATGAAGAACGTATCGATAGAGTTTCCAAATTCTGTCAGTAGGAGCAGAAGAGCCTTCCCTTATTCAGAGATGATGTGGTTATTGCAATGCTTTTCCTGTTCTCAGTGGAAGAGTTGTGGACTGTGCTCTACATTCAATTGAGCCAGCTTATAATTAATTTTACGTTAGATGCCTTTTTGAGAAAATAGAGAGGAAGTAAACTGTTCACTGTATCACTTTTCAATGTTAAAATACAAAGGTTATCTCAAGTGTCAGAACCCAAATTATTAAGGAGTTTCTGTGCAAACTATTTCAGGATATTTTTGCATAAAGCATTTTAATAGCATACGATTACTCACTTTTCGCTCCACAAGACCCATTGGGAACAGCACTAACAAGTGTGGCAAACTACCAAGACTGGTAAAATGATCATGGACTCCACTGTTTACTCCACCCATGCCATAAAAGCCAAGTTCATTGCTGCTGCCCTGCTCCCAGTCTTTTTTATTTCTCTCTCCTGCAATGTTGTTCCCTCCTGTCTTGCCTTTTTCCTCCCCCTCCCACTAAAATGTCTCTTTACCCCTTTTTCTCTCTTCTTGACACCAGGTGCCCAAGCTGAGGGTGGTTATGAACACATGAAAACCCTATTGCAACTAAAATATATTGTATACCACCACCAAATAGGAGCAATGAGCTGCAGTGTGTTCTCTGGGAAAAAAAAAAAGGGGGAAAAGTGCCAAAGCCTGTGTGGGGTCTGTTCAAAGTCTTTGTGGAAAGGGCAGCCATAAAGAAAGCTGAAACCCACGGACAATAATCCATGATGAATACAGAGGAATGTCTGCAAATTTCACAGCTGTAGCTTTCACTAGCATCAACAGTGTATGTACAAGACAGAACGTTTACAGAGCTGAATTGCTTGGCTAAATCTGGATTTATCATCAAATCATATAATATCCTCACTTGGAACGGACCCACAAGGTTCACTGAGTCCAAATCACAGGACAACCCCCAAAATTACATCATGTGCCTGAAAGCATTGTCTCACAAGGAAAGAGTGAGACTAATATTATGTTGGCTCTCCCTACCAGGAGGCAGCTTACCTTCCTCAACAAAAAAAAAAAAAAAAAAAAAAAAAAAAAAAAAAGGGGGAAAGAAGAATTTAAAATTAAATTTAATTCATTTACTGTAGCTTCCAATCCCAGCTTGGCTCATTGCTCAGACTGGACAGAATCTCCAGTAGCAGGAACTCTATCCCTGTGAATGGACAGAAGCTAGGACACTATAGTGGCTGCATAGAAGGAGGAGCTCATGAATTACATAAGAAAGTATGCCAGACATGTACAGCCAGGATATTGCTCACTTTTCACACAGCACAATGATAGCACAGGCAACAAGTATTTTTAGGTAAGTGAACAAATCACATAGCACAAAACACACTGCATAGAGTAAATCCACTTCCATCTGCTAAGAAAACTATACAAATAAGAACATTCCTTTCTTATTTGGAGAACTACATCTATGCACAGCCAAGAGAGTTTTTCCTAATGTTACAAAAAAAAGAAAAAAAGCATTCTATTTTTAAGTGGAAAGATTTTGTTCAGTTTTACATTCACCTTGTACTTACCTTGATTACCAAATAAAGTCAAATCCTACAGATAACACGAATTTAGAGTAAACACAATTTATAAGGATATCAAGTTACAGTGCTTACTAAAGCTTGTAGAAATAATAATCATGCTACTACCAATCATAAAATCACAGGAACAAAAAGAGCCATTGGACTAGTACCATTGAAGTGTAGTAGCTGAACCTAATACCAAAGTACACAATCATAGGATCACAGCATGGTTTGGGTGGGAGGCACCTCTAAAGGTCATCTAAGCCAACCCCTCCACAATGAGTCAGGACATCTTCAACTAGATCAGACTGCTCAGAGCCCTGTCCAACCTGACTGTGAATGATTCTGGGTTCTGGGCAACCTGTGCCAGTGTTTCACCACACCCAGTGAAAAAACTTTTTTATTTAATCTAAGAAACTCTCCTTCAGTTAAAAAACCATTAAAGTTTCTAGTGCTTCTCTGCAATAACAGCACTTTTGCCTCTACACATTCAAGTCAATGTCTGTATTCTTTGGCTGAAAAACATCAGAAAGGAGACACAGTTGCCACACTATCAGGATACAGGGGGCTTTTTCTGCAAAGCACTTGCCCTAGGACTAAAATTAAACTTGCTGCTGCACTTCAGTATGGAAACAACGTCAAGAGCCATGTGCAAACGTTCCATTTCACACTAAACTGATGCTGCCTCAAATGATTTAGCAATGTTTTAGGGTGGACACTGTGTATGATTCCCATTTTGGCACAATGTGGTGCAAGCTTATGCTATAAATTAGCACTCCAAGGTCTTCTTACCAATGTTCCCATCCCAAGTGAATCTGATCCTTCACATCCTTAATTATACTGGCAAGTACTCTCTTAAACACAGCTGTACTGCCTCTAGCAAAATGGAATATTGATACAGAATCTTTGGGGAAAAAAAAGCCAAAGCCAACCCTTGATGGTTTCACCAGTGCTTCACAGTTTTTAAGAAAAAATTCTTATTTTAAAATAAGCTTCCCACTCTCTTTTTCTAAAGTTATCTTAGCTCTGCCCTGTTGTATCACTTTAGTTTGTGGTGGTTTTTGATTTGAGGCAACAGTGAACATTATTTTCAAAAGGCAACATGCAGAAAGATCCTGACTTATAAAAAAAAGAAGTATGTTACTATGATTTGGGCAGTAGCTTTTCAATAATAACCCTGATCATTTCTATATGTCTCTGTGTTCAAAAGAATGTTGCTCATGTCCCACTTAACCAAGAATATGTAGGTGGTAATTAGGCATGGAGCCAAATGAGTCCCCAAGCAGTTTCTCTTAATGGTGTAATGTCAATTTGTCCAAAATATGCCCTTGTCAAATAGAAGGAGAGAATGGCCTAATTCATAACATAAAGAATTAGAAAAGGAAAAATATACAGAGTTAATTACGTAACAATGTTTGCCAAGCAATGAATAGCTGAAATAGATGGGTATACAAGACAAACACATTTCACATGAGCTTTATCAAGCCACGTAGGCAAGATTGATAAAGTTACTAAAACCGGTACAGAAGGAAGGCAAGACAATGTTTGCTTGTACACAATCTTGCATGTAGAATGAAGGAATTGGATGATCATTTTTTCTGTCACTTAATCCCTATTTTTCTATGCATGAAGAAAAAAGCAACACTATTAGCCACTCATTTTGTTCAGCACTGACGCTGAAATCCATCTCTTTTAGAAACATACCAGTTTCAAGCTCTTACAGACATGGCTACAAGGAGTTGCTGGCACATGAAACCATGCTGGCCCTTCCACTAGAAATGCAAACCCTGTTAACAACAAAAGCAGCAGTACAGCTGACAGAACTGCCAACTTCCCTCTGCTATTGCTGTGACTGACACACAACCTGTCTGACAAAGCTTTCAGAGGCTGTTTTCTTACACCACTAAATTTCATCCCCACTCTCACTCTTGGGATGAGCTATTTCAGCAAAGAGATTATCTTGTTTAGGATAGAAAGAGAGGTTTTTCCAATTCATGCCTGAAAAAGTGGGGTGGCAAGGTACCTTGCAGCAAAACTTTGATCAGTCAGATAAGGAATTAAGGAAAATGAGGAAATCATCTAAGTTCACTAGGCCAATTATTCAACAAGCTCTCAAAAGATCATAATTAACATTTGTTGGATGATTCTAGGCAGTAAAAGGTACTTTTCTTTATCATGAGGGGAAAAAACCTAAACAAACTGCAAACAAGATTTAGTAGAACGTTAAAAAGCTAAGAGGCTGCACCTACAGATAACTGTTACCTTGTCCAAAATTTCGCTTTATTGCAAAATTTATGTAAAATCTGAAAAAGTGACATGCCAGTAAGAGTTACTAGTAAGTTAATCAGCAAAATCTTCCATCAACTGGACATAGATGCATGGTTAGCCCTTATTTAGTAACAGCTAACTACCTAAAACTGGGTTTGGAGTAAACTTTTGGAAGTAGAATTTTGACATACAAACAAACATGCTTAATGGAACTTCAGAGTGCAGTAAATCACCCCAAAACATTTTGAAGCTCTATAAACAAAGCAGACTCATCTTCTCTCCAAAACATTTAGAAAAAGTACATGCAGAGAACATATACTTCCATAACAAAATAACTCTTCACTTCAGAGGAGAAGGCACATGCTGTCCCTTTTGACACCATCAACTATTTTGGTTTATGAACTCCATGAGCTCGTAAACATAGTTATGCCATAATTCCGTGGAAGAATCTCTGTGCCTTGAACATGGCAAGCATAGAGCAGACTTTGAGGACAAAAATCAAAAGCTGAACTATGGAACTGGTATCTGACTTCACTGAAGGAAAGTTCTGAACCCATTTTACCTGATTTTGAATAATGAAAGACCTCACAGGACAGGGAAAACATCTAAAACTGCACAGTTCTGGGAGCAAGTGACCATAAAAGTTAGTGTGTAGTGAGCCTTACAAAGCATACTTCATTATACTGCTATGGTTTAAGTAGAAATCACACATTATCTCCACCTTTCATATAATTTGCTAAGATTTTGCCCACAAAATTCAACACCTGGTCTGCTACATTTAAGCACAGAACACTGGAATTAAATAAACAAGGGAAAGACATTTGAGCTCATAGGTGCATAAGAATGGAAAGACTGAGTCAAGGAAAAAGTTGAAGGCAGATGTTCTGCCAAAAATGTGCATTCATGCTGCTGCCAGTACCACACAGGTTGAATAAAACTCGAATGTAAACAATCCCATTTTTTAAAATATTCTACTTGGTAGAAACTTCAAAAAGCAAAACAGTTATAAATCAAGACAATTTATATAAGTACATTGAGAAGTAATGGGCCATGATGCTCAATAGAAAATATGACCTCTGACATGGTGAGAAAGTACACTGTAAGGCTTGGAATATGGTTAAAATATTAGTTAGGAGGGTGAATAAAAACTGGCTCTAGGAAAACAACTCCTCAAAGAATGCTTTAAAATCAAATTTAATGAGTTCAGACTGAAAATGCTGGAAAATCCATAATGGTGACATTTTCCACTTTTATTCAATCCAAGTATTAGGCTGGAAAATAACTTCCAGGAAATACTTCACAATAAAATTTAGATGAAAATCACTACCCAGTGGAGGTTTCCTATGATCTTTCTCTGACTTCAGTTAAGCCTCAATCCATGCATTTCCATGTCTTAAGAGAACAGTTTAATCTAACTTCAAACGCTCTGCATCTCATAGTCTTGAGATATGAACATATTTTCATATTCAGATGTTCAAAAACATATTTAGATGAAAGCCAGCTGAAATGTTTAGAAACTTAACATTAGTGAGATGAAGTTGCCACAAGATTTGCTCTTGTTATCTTTGAATGCTAAAAAATAAATAGTCCTCAGCAACTACAAGACAGCAACACTGTGATTGTTCAGGCCTTATCACTAATGAAGAGAAGAAACAGGTTCCTAGTGGTGTGCATCACCTCTAGTTTAAAAATTGCCTTAGTAGGCACAACAGTGTGGTAATAATTTCTAACTTAAAACAAGAAAATTCTGAAAAGATACAGAGAACTACAGAATAGAAAGCTGTAACTCTGTACCAGAAAAATTTAACAATTAAATACTCAATAGTAATAGCAAAGAGGAAGTTAAGATGATGATAAAGTCAATCTGTCTTTGTTTTTAAGTTTGAATGTGCATTCTCACTGTATTTCTTCAAAGGAGTGGGTAACAGTCGGTTGAATTTACTGGGATTTCCAAGACTTTCAAGAAAATTTCTCCCCAAAGGTTTTCAAGAAAACTAAGGTTCCAGGACATAAGACAGAAGACCTGCCAGGGATAAATCCTTGCTCAAAAGACTGAGTAGAGTGGGTAGGAGAAAATGCTTAGTCTTCAGAACAGAGCCCACATAGTTCAGGTGGGATTTGTTATAGGATCTGTGTTGTTCAACACATTCATTAAAAAAAATAGAAAAAATAGTAAGTAATAACATGAGTTTGCTTATGATACGAAGTCCATTAGGGTAGTGGCTGACTTGCTTGGAATGAAGGAAGTTCATTATCAACTGAGTACCTAGACAATAAAATGATAAATGAAGTTGAATGTAACTGAATGTAAAACAATTCATCTGTATTTCAAATTTTAAATTATGAGATCTCAGCAGACCAGAAGCAAGCCCCTGTGCTTAGGACACTACTTTGCAAACAACCACCTCTGTTTTCCAGTCTATGTAGTTGTTCATTAGGGGACACAGTGGAGGCTAAAAGTTTACACGGATCTCAGAAGACAAGAGCATGGAACAGAAACACATCAGGGCTAATACTTCCACAGTAAACCTCTCTGGCTCGGAAATACTTAAGTTAGCAATTACTGAGCATAGGGAGAAAATTTAGGGGTGTTGTATATGCTTGCCCTGATCTGATTCTCTCCTAGGGATTTCCTTACAGCTACTGCTGGACACAAGACAATGACCTAGATTATGGCCATTATGGCCATCTTTGATGGCAACATATTGCAGCATAATAAATCCCACTGCAGCTAAACCCAAACCAGGGAGGTATCAGGACAGATACTTTCAGAGGAGATGGGTGACAAATCTGAAAAAGGTCCAAGTGCACAAAGCAGCTACTGGGATAGACAGGGTGTCACTGGGATCTGATGGCTGTGCATTGGCTGGGGTATTTTTCATTCTTGACATTATTGGGCCCTTGCCATGTGTAATATCATATTTTTAAATACTTCACCACTTGGTATGATCCATAATGGACGTCTTTCACTGAAAAATCAGACACAAGCAACAAGTAAGATTTGGGCCTTAATATCTTATATACATACAGAAACCCCAACCACAGGTCTTTCAGCCCTTCTAAAAGTAGGAGAGTATACAGCAGGAGAGGGTGAAAGAGGAAATTATTACTCCCAATATAGATTTGATGGTTACGGCCTCTGCTGCACAAATTTTAGGAATGACCACACTGCAAGAGCCTGCAGAATAGTTACAGTCACTACAATGTACAGCTTGAAGGGAATTTTTGTGTTTAAATGGCTGAAGAACTTCCTAAGTTTTCCTGGTCCAATATAGTGATGAAAATGTGCATACCTTTGCATACTTTTGCTATAAAACTAAACTTTGCATTGAAACTGGAAAAAGTTATCTCAAGAATTTCAGCCATTTTTAATTGCAAAAGTGTGCTCAAAATACAAAAGCTCATTAGGAAAGTAACACAACAGCAAGCTGTTAACATTTTCAAAATGCCTCGCAAGCACACAGAACAATTTTAGAAAGCTTCTTTGTTACTGTTGTTTTATGTAATCAGAGCTAAGCCAGAAAAAACAGAAGTACTCTGTACAATAGGTATCCTAGTTACCTGCTAAATGATGCCTCTGGGGGACAGCATGGAAGCCAAGTGAGAAGATTAATTTTTGATGTCCAACTTAGAGAGTAAAAGAGTACAAACACTGCTTTAAGTGGAGAATTGCAGCACTAACAACTCGAAAGTGCAACTGCCCTTAAATAGATGCAATGGACTTCAGAGGCTTCTGTCAGGCAGGCTAGCAATGGAAAGGAAAGTTAAAAGCCATTTGTTTGCAAACAAAATTTTGTGTCAAAGTCCTTTCATCTTAAATGTTTATGTTTCCATTAAGAGATAAGAGGTCAACATCAAAGCTTTAGTAAGAAATAAAAATCAGAATAACTCATACTATCAGATTTGAAGATGAAACTCAGATTTGATGCTCATAGTATTTGTTTTCGCAAATGGTTCCAATTCAATGTTTATTTCCTATTACAATAAAGTATCCAGAATAATTAAAACCAACATACTTTTCTAAGATCCTATATTGTATATCACATATTGCTTTTCACTTGAAAGTTTGGTAGCTCACCTTAAATCCACTTGTTCCCCAGAATTCTTCATACTAAGAAGATATTTTTAGAGGAATATGTATTATACAATTAAAATATCCACAAAAGAAACAACTGGCAACCTTTATTGAATAACACTGTCAGAATGGCTGAACTGAGGTATAAGAGCAAGGATGTTTAAAGGCCATTTTATGAAGTCAAGACTTTTAGGAGATGTCTACATGCCTTAATCACTTTGGCTGACAAGTTGATGGAAGAACTCTGGTTTCTCCAATTATAAGTTCAATAGCTGAAACAAGTCTAAAAAGGTCATGTGCAAAAGGCATAAAATATTAACCTCATAGTTTTCTGTGCAGCTTGTTAAACTCCCAGAACTTGTAATAGCAGAGATAAATTGAGCAACTTTCTGACCTTTCTCTGATAAAAACCTACAGTTATTTAATGAAAGCCCTAAAGGTTACCAATTATTTTTCTTAAAAGCTCATCTTCCTCAGACTGGGAATTTGGTACTGCACTGAGAAATTCGTTTGTGGAAATCTTCATTTGATTGCTTTTAGAAGAGTTGCAAACCTGTAGAATATCCACTGGTTTGTTACCTGTTTTTGGCTAGAAGAGGAGGAAAACTTGAGAGGAAACAAGAGAACAACAGAGAAAGATGTCAAGAGAAAAAGATCAGGAAAATAAAAGAGCATGTATGTATGCATTCAAGGTAGACACACCAAAACACTGAAATAAGAGAATAGCAATCCAAATTTTTTGATCAATATTATCCAGTATCAAGCTTCAGGATATCTACTCAAATGAGCAGCCAAGCAGCTGTGCTTCCCACAATGTCACACGCCAGTGTCGCAAGCAAAAGTGAGGTTGCAAAGTTCTGTGTTTACGACCTTTTCTGACTCAAAGCCCAAAACTTCCCCAGCGTTTTGGTAAAATTTGAACTAATACATTTCTTAATTGACTAAAAGTGCCAGAAACTTGTTCTTTTTTTCATTTCCTGACATCCTCTGAATGGTACAAACAGATGCAAAAGGTTTGTTTGATCAAATAGATTTCAGTTCAAAATACAAAGCCATGTTTGGAGATCTTTCTCATCATGTCAGTTCTACTTATTGCAAAACATGCATTCATGACTGATTGCAGACAGTACTAATAATTAAGGATAAAAATTTGTCAAGACTCCATAAATATAAATTTCTGGTTTTACTGGTGAATGACTGGCTATGAGTTCGTATTAAGAAACCTACACATTCTGATTTCTATAAGCCTATCAATATAGAAAGTTTCAGACTGATTTGGCTTTCCTCTCTGTCCCAAACTCTTTGGAAACAGGACCACTCTAGCTCATCACATAATTTGTACAATTTTCCTTGATGAAAGAGTGAATAGTCCATAGGATCACGATATTTAAAAGTTCAACTTCTGCCTCTTGAAAATACTAAACAGTAATTACTTGGCCTTAAGGATTTCTAGGAATAAATGTAAGTTTCCATATTCATTACAATCTATTATGTCATAGCAGCTGAAATTTAAAAAAAAGTCATTTTGAGAAAAGTGAGGTCTGCAGGCAGCATCCCAATTATTTTAATCAGATTGCAATCATTTGACCAATTCTATGCTGATTATTAAGTTAATTGAGAAGCAGGCAGGGGTCATGTATGGCAGAACCTATTTGTTTTTAATGAGTTTCCAAAGTTTTATTTTGTGATTTTACTTCATTTGCCCTCCAGGCCCATTATCTCACTACTGGTTGCCAAACCACCTTCTACTTTGTGGACTAGTCCATTGAGGGGTGTGTTCCCTCTTTTGAGAAACAGTGCCTTAATGTTTACCCATAATACTATTTTAAGGGATCTTTGATGAAAAAGAAATCATAAATGTTTACCTTTGGGGTTTACCAAGACAGACATAAAACACTTCTAGCACACTAAGTATTTCTTGAGCCATCAATCACACTACAGATAGGCCTCTTGTCTTCAAAACATCTTTAAGGCTACAGTAAGTGTCCAGTATGTTTGCATAAGAAATCACCCACAGTTCAGGTCCCTTTTAGCTTCAAGCAGCTTCATAACAATTATTCTATTGCATCATTTGTCTCTTTTTAGTGTAGGTACTGTGATTTTTCTGGCTGTCAGTGAATAGTTCCTTTATCTTAATCAAATAGAAGTTTCAGAGGCAAAAGTATTTGGACCCACAGTACCCTAGGCAAGCTGTAGCACATATTTGCTGTTCTGACACCACATTCTGTCAGTGCTTCTCTGAAGTAGGACTATTTTAAACTAATACAGTTCTATAACCAAGATATACTAATGTTGCTTTCTTATTTTAAAGCTTTCTGTGGTTTCCTATGCCCATCCAAATGTGCTTTATGTTGGATGATTACTGTTCCTTTTTATTCCCTCTGAACAGTAACAAAGTCCTTTCTGAAACCTACAGACCAAGATTTTATTTTTGTAACCACTGCAAGCTGTTGAATTTGAACTCCCATGCTAGGAAGTGATTTTTATATTCTCTTTTGATTATTTTATTGATTATTTTTTGTAATTCGGTCATAAGATTGTTATTATTATTATCATTACCATTATTATCATAATTATTGTTATTACTATTATTATTTTTAAAGGGAGAAGATTAGTAAATAAAGAAAATAGGGGGTTTTTAAAACATTACTGTCATATTTAAGCATAACCCCATTAACTAGCATATGTTTAAAGATAATAATACGTGTGTGTTTGAGATCAAGGCCCAATTTCAGTATTATTCCATTGCTTAGAACATAGAACAGCAATATGCAGCTGAGGTATCCTCCCAAATCTTGTGGGTCCAATGATATAAATCAATACTTTTAATATATATCCATCCCTGCATGGATGTAATGATTTGACATTAGCTTTCATATTCTTTGGGTTTTTAGCAGTTCTTAAGACTCCTCCTAAGTACAACTTTGTTTATTTAAGAATAGCCTGGCTTCTTTTTATAGGTTTTCCTCCTAATATACAGAATTCGCTTTCTCCATTACATCCTACTTGACTTGATTATTACAACAAAAAATCTTATTCTAATATATAATAATACCATGCCAGTCATTGCTATTTTCAAGGTGAACTTGCCATTAAATTAAGGAGTTGGAATATTATTAACATTTTCATCAATACTTACCAGTAATATTGTCCATAAAAAAATGGACCTTTCTCCCTATTTTTAGGGCGATATTTCCTTCAAATTATCTGAAAAATGGTCAAAAACTAATTCCATAAGTTCAGACTCAGATACTGAATACTTTTTGGCCCTTCGCATTTTGAATGTGTAAACCCCTTCTAACATGGCAGAACTGCTTTAGAAAAGAAAAAAAAAACAAATTCCTAAGTGCAATTTAAATTAATTGTATTTTCAGGACGCAAAGCAGAGATTTTAAGAAGTGGATCTGTATACCAATATCAGTAATGTGGTATCCTATGCATGATGTTTATAAGATTAATAACTATTTGTGTACCAGCTGTGAACAGGCACTTTTTATAGGCAAATGAAAGGTAAAAAGCAGGTAATTTATACAGCACATTAAAGCCTTTTCCTTTAATTCTCCTGATTAGCTTCTTGGTGTATCAAAGTCATAAAAATACTACACATCTTTTTCTAAATACCAAAGACTGCATTTAAGAAATGAAAATAAAGGCTCATACTTTTTCTTAGGGCATCACAGCTTCTTCAAAACCATCAAAACTGAGCTCCTTGGTTCTAAAAGGATTTTATTTCCTCTTCCAAAACACAAAAAAAAAAAAAAAATCTATATTTCAAAATGTGTTTACTTCAACAAATTTGCTTTTCTAATGCAAAATCCAAAAGACCACCCCCATTTTCTTTTATATCAACATATCCTTACATCCACTTAATCATATAACCCTTCTAAACATAACATAATTTCACCTGAACATTACCATGGCCATGTCTCAATAAATTCCCTTTTTTTTTAAATTAGGAAATGTGTACCTATCAACTGTGTATGCCTGGTAGTGATGATAAAAACCTGTCAGCTAGAGGAAAGCTCCATGAAGTAACCTGTCATCACCCTTTTCCTGAAATAAATTATAGCTTTCCGGGACTTTTAGAAAGCATCTCGTGACAGAAGTTATTGCAATCATAGGCTATCCCACATTAGCACAGGTGCTTTTTGTCTTTCTACTTCTTCTGGACTCCCCATCATGCCTATATGAAATTCCATCCTCAAGCATAGAACTCACCTACAGGTTCATCTATTAATGGCTTGTGCTAGAAGTAAAATACCTCAGTGACTCCCAAATCATACTTTGGACTTAAGATTTTAAAAAATGAAACTGTTTTAAAGATTTTTTTTCATGTAAAAAATTTATTTTGTTCACAGTCTCTCAGTCCCACCCAGACCAGCAATGAATTTGGGGCTATGTAATTTCTAGATTCATACATCAAGTCTTTTTATAAGTCTTTACCTAGAAACAATTATGTTCTTTATAGATCTGCAGCCAAAAGTAAACTTGATGCATATATCACATATATACAAATGATGTGTACAACCCATTCTTTTGTTATCGATCAAAGTAGACAGCAGGAACTGTCAAGACTATATGCCTGTCTCTGTGAGCAGGGACATGTTTTAAAGCGATTTTAAAACAAGACAGCTAGAAATAGTGAAGTGTTTTCCCTATATAGGACTTTCTCCATGCTAATTACTGATTATTCTGCCTGCAGTAATCTTACATAATGATTCTAGCTTTTTATTTTCAAAGAATGGAGGCAGCAGTCTGCTGCAATCCTCTTATCACTACAGATCAAGAATTCCCACTCAGATCTCAACCACTCTTATATGTGTCCGTTAATATAAAAATGTCTTGGTGCCATGCACGTGAAAATCCACTGAAGATTATAAAAGGTTTTTCTTTTTTCCAGTCAGCTTTACTAAGTGTTGCTATCCACATATGTCTATTTGATTTACTTGCATATAAAATCATACACACAATGAAGTCTAAAAAGTAAAAACTGCAGTTAGACTAAAGCAGTATTTGAAGTGTTACTTTTTACCATGATAAGGTGACTCTTAGAGCTCTATTCCAATAGTTATTCAAATTATTTTTACCAAAAGAAGTCAGAATTCACCCTGAAAAAATGGGGCTTGATAACAGCAGAAAGAAAACAGAACAGTTGTATGTCCTTCGGTGTTTTACAAACAAGAGATAAACTAATGTCATATAATAGCAATATTCATATTGTGTTTGCATTAGAAGTCTATAAAAGCATAAACTGACAGGTATTGATACCACATGTCTTAAAAAAGCAATAGAATTTGATGGGAAAAATCAAGTGGTAAAGCCACGTTTAATCAATTATATATAAACCAAAACACATAATTCAACCTAAAAAAAGCAGTTAAAATTACATTTATTCTTCTTTATTAAAATTTCTAGCTTACTTCTTCCTTCACTGTTTACTGAGTTAAGAAGCTGCAAAACTGTATGTGCACTGGAGGCAAGGCAGCCCACTCTTCTGGTTGACAGAACATGTTTCCCAGGCAAATGGTTTATTTTTAAACAGCTTTTGTGAGTACAAAGTATGTTGGAGTGCTAACTCTTTTTGCCTCCAGCTGAGACAATTTGCTGCTATTACAGACACTGTTTCAACACCTATATGCCATGTCCTTCCTGTCACCTGAGTACAAACTCTGTTTTGATGAGGGACATAAAATACTGCAAAACCACTGATTGAATGTACTTTTACCATTTTTGTCTTTTTTTAATGTTGAAAAAAGCAAGTTCCTAAGCAGAAAAGCAAAAAGGGTCCTGATGTTTTCACGCATTTCTAAAAAATGTTTACCATTTATTCCTCTCTAATGAAAAAGCTTACATTTTTGTCCATAACTACAGGCTTGTCTGAATTTTGAACAAGAACAGGCAAGAATCTTCCCAAAAAATCCTTTTCATGTCATATTTATTTCCCTTTGATTTTGTTTTAAATGAAGATTCTATCATTAATCATAGAAATTGCAAAAGAAGATAATTTGCACACAGAAAGATAATTACATACCTTATATTGGATAAGGAGAGCATAAACTAAAATGTTTTTCTTTTTAGTTTCTCTTGCGAATTTCTTGATCGTAGTTAGGTCTTCCATCCCAATGCTGAAAGAATTATTTTCTGAAATATCCAAGTGCACCTGCGAAAGAACAGATAAAAAAAAAAGTCCACTTTTTCCATAGTGTGACATTCTAGACTGATGGTTTTTAGTATCTCATTTTTATTTGTTAAGCACACATAAAAATACAGACTAAAAAAGCTTTTTTAAAATAGCTTCTATTTACTACTGAATCCCGCTACTTACACATTTAGAGACATGAAAACTATTTTTTTTGAAGCGGAAGAAACCAATATGCCAGAACATGTCATGCGTCTTAAAAATATTCAATTAAATTTGAAAACAAACAACATTCTTTTATAAGCTCTAGACTAACTTTCACAGGAGATTTTTTTTGTTTGGTTGGGTTTTTTTGCTATCAGAGAAGTATAGAATACACGTGTCTTTCGTAAGCACCTTGAAGGTTTTCAAGACAGAACTGAATTCTTTAAAGTTTAATTGAAAATCTACTATCCTTTCCGTATAGCACATTAGTTGCCTAAATTGGATTAATTTCAAGATAATACTTCAGGTTTAAAAAGCAGAAACTACCTCAAAGATAGGGAAGGGTAGGGATATGATAAGAAGGTAGGGGTATGACTATCCTGAGCTCTTGGGCAGGGAAAGGCAGGTCTCATTTCCATCAGGGATGCTGCACAAATATGGCAGGTCTTACAGGACCTGAACTGAATTGAAGAAGTGTTTGGACAACACTCTCAGGTACATGATGTGATCCTCGATGTGTCCTGTGCAGGGCCAGGAGTTGGACTTGATGATTCTGATGGGTGCTTTCCAACCTGGCACATTCTATGATTCTGTGAATTCTCTCCTGGGTATCCCGTGCAGGGACAAGAGTTGGACTCAATGATCATTGTGGGTCCCTTCCAACTCAGAATATTCTCTGCTTCTGTACCTGGTATTTTCAGGGAGGTATCAGCTAGCTCAATCCTTTCCCAAGCCTTAGGTATTCCACATTTTAATCAATTTCCCTTACAAAGTTTCAATTAGATGTGGAAATGAAAATTAAGGATGATGATTTGTGCATACAAGGTTTCAGCACCTGTTAACAGTAGAAACATCTTTATCTCTAAAAGAAAGAAAAAAACATTTTTCTGGCTGAGTTATTCCATCATATAAAACTTATCTGTGACTACTACACAGAGGTAGGGGTATAGAGATCACCCCAGACATCAATGCTTAGGAAAATTACTTCAAGTTTTCTTTGTACTTTATATTCCATTTATACTGACAGAAAATAGGTCCTCATCATTTTCCCTTGCAACACTTCTTTAAAAAAAGCTGTTTATTGCCTTAATGCATACTCACCAGAAGCAAAGCTATTGTCTTCTACTACATAAGCAGAGATTAATTTTCACACACACTCATTATTTTGTTATTTTCTACCTAAAACAAGGCTAAGTACTACTCATTTACAGCTATTTACAAGAAATTATAAAACCTATTATTTTGAGAGAACTTAACCTAGCTCCTCTTTACCACTAACCTCTTTGACAGGTTTGAAAAGAGATTTTTCTCAAACTAACTTTGGTACTGAAATGCAAATAATTGCAACTACAGAGCTGAACTACTAGCATTCCTTTCTTTCTAACCCTAAGCAAAGCAACAACATAAAAATCAAATCCATTCATATCACTTACAAACACGAAAATTTATGTAATGCTCAAAAAAGCAATGCCAGTTTAAGAATACAATTTGTCAGGTTACAGCATAATTGAAGATACTGGCTTGGTGCAAACAAATAATTGCCTGAAGTTTACCTCTGTGATGCCTATTTCTCCTGTAACATTAATCTTCCCTTTTGTCCAGATTCAGTAATCCAGTTGCTGCTTCAGCTTACAGATGCCATGAAAGAATCCAGGCAGGCACCAGGATAGTGGATAGACTTTGAATCTGTGGCAACTGACAGGTGGGAATATGGACAAAAGTCACTGTGTCCAGTGCAAGCTCATCCTTTTATTGGAACAATGTTCACTGGGCTGGTTAAACAGAGACTCTGGCACAATAATAACACCTGTCATTTTTACACTAAAGAAGATGACTACTGGAAGGGAAAAAAACCCTTTTTTTTCCGTTAATTATCATACTATTATGATAAAGTTGCTTTTGTCGTGAAATCAAAGAATAAACAAGAACTTTCCAATTACTCAAATCCAATTGCATTAGACTTTTCCTAGTTATGAGTTTAGAATGGAAGCAGTTAGCTGCTGTCCCCATTTATTCTTTCAAGAGTTTTACTTTTGAGAGTAGAAAAAAATAATGTTTCCCTTATAGCTGGTACCTAAAACCTATGCATTTAAATGTCATAATACTACTTAAAATTCTGATTCACTTTTGTCTGAGAAATATTAGTATGTCCTTTTACATTGAAAGAAAGTGTATTATAGGATTTTTCATGAACAATTCATTCAGTTAATATGTTTAAAAGTATATACATAGGAAAGAATAAAGTTGAGGAAAATCCCACTCATGAGTCTTAGAGGACACCCAACATTGAATTTAATAAAGACTGCTGAAGTAAGTTTCTGTTCCCCATACCATCTGTAATGAGATTTAGAGATCAGATGTTTAAAGGACTTCAATACTTCCCAGTGATTAACACGAGACAATGATTTGTTAAGCTAATCATTGTCACTTAAAACATACCTTCCAAATCTCCTTTTCTTCCCTTCTCATATTTCTAAAATATAGTGTGGTACTTCCACCAGATGCCCAAGTGCAATTAGGCAACATACTTTTAACAAATGTATTTCTATCAGTGTTTTAAATAATAGCAACTGTTTCCATCTAGTTATGAGATTTTCTTCCACTGTCTAGTTCTTGGAAATTTAAAGTAGATGTCAGAAACAACTGATGGATCTGGAGTATAGTAAAGGGATTAAATGTATTATTTTCTCCTAAGGCTATTTTAAAAGGAGTCCACCTAAATAATTTGTGCATGCTTCAGGCTGCTCAAGCAAATACAGTTTCATTAAAAGTGGTTCTGGGTGCTACAATGACTTCAAGATCTAGTATCTCAGGGGCAAAACGCAAGTTTCATGGGGAGATTGTGTAAGAATTATTTGCACTCTTATTTCTTAGGAGATACTAAGAGCAGAACATTTATAGCTACAACTATTAAACCAAAGTTTTCACATTTCTAGCATCACACTCAAAAAAGTATTTAATTGAAAGTTCAGACTGGAAAGTGCTATCAGTCAGGCAAAATAAGCATGCTCTTGACACCTTAGCATTAGCTAGTTGATAAACAATTCCAGCTTTATCTTCACACTCAAAATTCAACACAGACAAAAATGGTTTTATCATATTCTTGAGAAAGGACTAATGAAAACATTTTCAGTCCAGAAAAGAGTATTTTCCACATTTACAAGTGGCCTTGTTAATGACCAACAGAATTGGAGACATGTAATTGCTCTGATTACCAAAGGCAGAAGTAATTTATCTTTTAAAATTCAGTAAAATAAAGTTTTCCCCTGAAGTTCTCCAGAAACAGGGTCAAGAAAAAAAGATGGTCTAGAAACAAAGTGCTAAATATTGATGTTCATAGAATCACAGTAACTCACTCCAAGAAAACAGCATACAATAGGTGAGGATATTACAGGTATGATAGGTTAGGCTCTACAGAAGGATCTGGACAGGCTGGATACATGGGCTGAGGCCAAGGGTATAAGGTTTGAGAGGGCAAAGCGCCAGGTCCTGAACTTGGGTCACAACAACCATACCCAGCACCACAGGCTGGGGCAGAGTGGCTAAGAAGGTGCCCAGTGGAAAAGGACCAGGGGGTGCTGGTTGACAGTGGCTGAGCATGAGCCAGTGTGTGTGCTCAGGTGGCCAAGAAGGCCAATGGCATCCTGGCCTGTATTAAAAACAGTGCAGCCATCATGACCACACACGCATGGCAAAAAATCAAGCCACTTAATTTTGTTTCAACTGAGCATTCATGCACAGCACCTGCTTTACAGCATGCCCAGCAGAGATAGAGCACAACAGCAAGGCAGGAGTTAACAGTTCAGTACAACCAGCCAGCCACAATGAGCCTTTCACAGAAATATATAACTGATAAAACGTCATTTGCTAGTGGCAGTTTGTTTCCTGACAGCATGCAGTACATTTGTTGAAGTGAAAATTAGTTTCTTTGGAGATCAATTTACAGTTTGAATTTACAATCGTATTCTGAGTTAGCAGCCGTGTAAACCTAGTCTAACTTAAAAATATTTATATTACATATTACTTATATTGATATTAAATAATAATTTAAAATAATTAATGAGATGCTTTCTACGGTAGCTTACAGGAGTTACCTACCAAAATAAGGACAACTGGACATAAGAGAGGAATATTTGATTTTTCCAACATATCCACTAGTTCCTGGGTTTCTTGAATGGCCCACCTTTTATCCTAAATTAAAATACATGTTTAGAGTTACTGAAAACAACATATATTTCATGAAAATGGAATTTGAAAAACTGTTATTTACCAAAAAAAAGAGGATACCTCACTTTTTTGGTTTTGAGGGGGTTTAGTTGATTAGCTGATTGTTTTTAATATATTATTATGGTATTGCCTGGTAAAGTTATAGATGTTTGAAAAAGAATGAGATTTATAATATCAATAACCCTTTATATACATATATATAAAAACAAACAAACAAGATTAAGAGTCTTGATTGGTCTCAGATGGCTCATCTAAAACCAACCTGTTCCCATACATGGACCCAAATACAGATCACATGGCATGCACATGTCCAGAATGGGAAACAGTAATTTAGACCACAGTAGCAATAAATACACAGTTAGATTACTTCATGTATCACAGATCTCTCCTTAAAATAATTCACTTCAATACAACAGTTAGGAAAGGGAATTTTAAACTACTTCAGATTTTATCTCTCTTGTTCAAGAATTCATGGCTGGTTAACAACACAGTGACAGAAGTGTGGAACCAGAGGAGAATGAAAAGACCAGTATCTCAAAGGTCGAGTTTAGTGCACATCAGAAACACCAAACATGGGAATGGACACAGTACATGAGGACAAAAATGACAAATGACTTATTACTCAACTATTTAATTATTATTATTTACCATTACTAGTAAGTTTAAGTGTAAAATAAAAGGCATGCTTTCTCACTACTTACATTTACACAAACAAAATTGTAGCATTGTCCTGAAATGATGTTTTGTAGATGGCTATCATTTTTGCTTAGAGATATTGAAATAGCTTCAACCTGATTAGACAAAAAAAGAAAAAAGTCAAAAATTCTAATTCAGCCTTAACTATCTGCTAAAGCTTCCACCACTGTGGCAGAGGTTGTTCATTTGAATGATTTAAAACTGCCAGTTACTATTTCCACTACAAAAACTGAAAATTGCTCAAAATTTTGGGGCACTCAACAGTGAAGCATAGAGCCCAACATATGTTGAAGTACACTGCTCAGGGTAGCCACTCCAGAAACAGCCCTGGAAGCATCAGACATGAGTACTGCTTCCTGTTGACAGTGAACTACTACAGTCAACTACAACAACAGTAGTTGACTGAACAACTACAGTTGACTACTGAACATTCCTTCAGGATGTTCAACTGTTTTGAGAGATAAAAACACTGTCCATAAAACGATCTAATGATTTTAGACCTCTAATTCTGAGAAAACCTCTACAATACTCAGATATATACAGTTTGTCTTCATGAAGTCAAAAATAAAATAAGTATGCATGAAAGACTAGGTGCACTGGTATTCCAGGATTCTGCCCAGAACAAGAGTAGAAGACTCATCTAGAGTTTCTCCTTGAAATAATTTCCTCAACAAATATTTTAAAATACTTTCTTAGGCTCAGACATACTTATTTTGCAACCTTTAACACAAGCTAAGTAACTATCTTATCTCAGTTAAAATAAAAAGTAGATTCTACTATATTATCAGCTTTGGTATCACCTTAAGTAAAACAGTAAACCAGGTAGCAGAGGGTGAATCTCTTCCCTAAGAGAAGATAACAGGAACATGTGATATCATCACATAAGATATAATTAAGAATCACCCCAACACCAGTCTAAATTTAAGCAAATTACCAAATGTTAATCACCTTTAGGAAAATGGAAATATGATAATTCTATTAGAAAGAATAATGAAAAAGGAAAAGAAAGAATAATGAAAAAATTATTACCCCTATCACTATACAAAAAGGCTGATTAATTCCATTTTGCATTCACAGCTCTGCAAGAAAACAACGTACTCTTCAATTGGTTCAAACTCCAAGTCAGACTTCAAACTAACAAAAGCATTTCCTCTGTAACAATTGGGGCTCACTGAATTCATAAAATCTAAAGAAAATTGTCTCTCTGTTGTCTGGATTCAATTTCTCCTCTAATCTAATATGGACATTTTAAGTGGATCTGTAAGATCCCTCTCTACAGCACAACTGGGCAGAAGATGCTTCCTTCTTGGTAACTTCCACAGCTGATGTTAATCCCCTGTGATAAATACTACAGTGACACAGGAAGTGTCAGTTTCTGTTTTCACATTATTTAGACCCTTTCTTAGGAGTAGTGGCAACCAGAAATATTAAATTAATCAGACATTTGAGAGCCATAGAGTTGTACTTACTTTTATTTGGCTTTTCAGAGATTCAGGAAGGAGAAAACCTACTTGTGCAAGAGTTTCCTTCACATTGGTGATAACACAAACTTGTTGTGATAGGTTGTCTGTGATCAAGGAAAAAAACCTTAGTATTTCATGCAAAAATAAATTAATCCAAATTACTAATCTGTTAAACATGACCTTCAATCCACATATTGTTGTTTCTTGATAGAATATTTTCAACAGCTGTAAATTTAAAGGCTCCAAGGTACATTTATTGTAACTACGTAATTTATATAATATACATCCCAAAATTCAAATTATATTTTATATGATTTTGTACAACATGAAATCATTATATAAGGCCTGTCCCCAAAGCGCATTTAAATCTATTAAAATATATTTGTTCACGTCCACATTGACACTAGACGACAATCAAGAAAACTTTTTGAAAATTTCATCCCTCGTAACACTTCAACAGATAACTAAATACAGTGTCAGTAATATTGAGTGAATAAAGTGGAAAAAAAGAAAAAAACCCAGGAGATACCATAAATCCTATTCCCAACAATAAATACTAAAAAATTGCCAAAAAAAGTTTATTAATGATCTTGTTTAAGGAGACAGCAGATGTAACTGTTCACCTCAATAGCAAAGAAGTTGCAAAGTTGTGACAAAGATCTTGGCCTGGGCAACTCCCTAGATCTTTTACTGGTGGGGCAAAATACAGTATTTTGTTGCTATCAGGAACAACAGTTTTAAGTTATTGCCTGATCTGTTCCACAAAGCGAGTATTTCAGAAAATCAGTAATTTATCTCATTGTTGACTTCAGGTTTTAGAGTCAGTGAATATTTTCCTTTCTTTAAGACAACAAATCAAAATTCAAGTCTGAAACTCCCAAGTCTAATTCAGGCTGAATTAGCTGAATTAGCACGCAAAACAAAACACAAGATTTCCAATGCTTTTGGGGTAGCCATTCCATAAGCAACTAGAAATTTCATGCATGTAAAGTCTAATTATTTTTAAAGCAGACTTCAGTGAAACTCCAGAGACAAAAATATACCAAACACCACCACAAAATAAATTAGGAGTGAAAGACAAGAAAAATTATAAAAATATGGGCTAACTGGTCTTCAAACAAGTCTGGATATAAACAATATGTATTTGTTGCATATGGAAAGTTATTTCTATAATTACATACCACACAATAAGTTCAATCAGATGCATAACTTCAGTAGTGCAGAAACATCTCACTTTCTATTGTAAACTCACAGACTTCTTTATAAAAGTAGACATAAAGATCTGAAATTTAATTTTTAAGCTGCTGTAGAGTTAAATATTATTGGAGAGTGACTTGTGATTTTTAAGCAATTTTCTGTGAGCAGGAAAAGTGAATGAACCACTGAGAATTCCAAAAGATAATTAGAATGATTTTTTTGAATAGTGGATATTTATTATGTCCAATATTTATAACGTGACAACAAAAATAGTGGTGGCAACTGAGTTTGTATTAAGTTAGCAAAGAAGGGGAGGGAGGAAGAAAGGGAGAGAACAATAAACATCTGCTTATAAACCACCACAACCAGATGGAAGTGAGAATTAAAAAAATGCATGGCCAGTTCTCAGAGGATTGGAAATCAGAGGATACCACAACTGTGGGAGAAATTATATTCCCATAGATTCACTGGGCAAAAAAGTATACTGAACATGCATCACAGTTGGCTTCTACTTAATAGAGAATAACTTTACAGTCTGAAAAATGGGAAACCATATTGAATTAATTTCTTATCAGCAGAAAGAAACTAATGGGTAGATTGAAATCAGAGCAAGAGCCACTTAAATTTAGTATCGTACACAAAGTGCAGATACAAAATAGATATACATAATAAACCAGACTAGCATATCAGATTTCAAGAACTCAGACTCTATTGAACTGAGTAATTTAATGAAGAAGGTCAGATTGGAGCTAGTACAAAAATTCACATGTGGAAGAAGGCTGTGGAATCCAAAAAGGCACCATAGCTTAGGCTCAAACAGTTCTTTTTAAAAAGAAGTCTGTAATCAACAGCAAGTGTCAGAAGTATTATCACAAAACTGCTCAAAGGCTGCAGCTATAAAAACCCATCTCACTACACTCTCCAGCCCTCTTAGATCTCTAATTTCCTGTAATATAAATGAGACAAATATAAAGGAGAAAAAAGCAACTAAGATTTGCAGGCTGAGTTTACTAAAGAAGAGAGAAAAAACAATGAAGTGTGAAAAACTGTATTTTTATCTGGAGAAGAAACATAATGTGATAAGGGGAAAGTATGTTAATAAAGTAGGAGAACTTTAAACTAATGATAATACACATATTGTAAAGATGCTGCATGCTTTTAAATGATGAAGGAAATGAGTAAAGGAAGTCTGGAAAATCTTTTATAAAATCATCATAGTAAAGCAACAGTTCTGTTCTAGTTGAGGTTTGAAACTCAACTTCCTTTTAAACCCAAACTATCTCAAGTGGTAAGAAAAGATCCATATGTTAATTTAGACTGCACCTTTGTGGCATTGTGGGAAGGAAGACTGAGTGGAGCTTTCCTCCCCAAGACTGCCTGTGTCCCACTTCTGCTAAGATGATGGAGCTCTGTCACTTAGTGTAGTCAGGCTGAACAGAGCACAGCTGGAGTGTTGGCTCAAAACTCCAGGGATTCCACAAGTTTTGCTGCCTGCCTGTAAAACTGACTGTGTGCAGCATTTCATTCCTGGTTTTCAGAATTCTGTTTGGGTGAACAAAATAGTCATTCTGGAAAGCCACAACATGGCCATGTCACAAAGAATTTTAATACTCAGCTAAAATAATTTTTTTTTCCATTGGACCACTGGACAATTGAGGCTGATAATTGAGACCTCAGGAGGTCTCTCCTTCAAACTCCCTCTCAAAGCAGGATCACCCATGAGGTCAGGCCTGGTCACTCAGCCTCCTACTGCTCTGGCATACAGTCTCTCCAGTCAACCTGTTCACTGCTTGGTTGTCTATCTAGGGTGAAAGAGGTTATTCCTTTTATTGAGCTGGAACTTCCCTCGGCTGGGTTTTTGTGTTTCCTCCTGTCCTCCCACAATGAATCACAGTTCTACTTAACTACTTTCTGCCATAATTTCCTTTTCGCCTGCCCAATGTTTTTTTTTAGTTGTTTTCTCACTATTACATTACATATCAAATTCTCTACCTTGCTTTGGCTTCCTCTTCCTCTACCTAAACCTACTATTTCCCTGGAAATTTCCTCTCCCCAACACACATCACCCATTTACTGCCAGCTTCATTCCAGCTGTACCTGATAATGGAGTAGCGTTCCCTATTCACACGCATCACATTTGATCCCTTCCAACACTTTAAACATACACTCAAAGCATATTTTTTGCACTAAATAAAAAATAGTTAAAACTTCACACTGTCAAATTTAAACATTAAATTTCCCTATCAGAAGTTTTCTTCATTAAAGCTAAATTTGATATTTCAGAATTTATTCCATTAAACCTATATTTTTCTACATCAGAAAACTTAATTTTCAATTTTTCCCCACCCTCCTTTGATATCCTGAAAGCTTAGATCACATTATTATCCAGCAACACCTGCCACAGTCGTTATCCTAGGATCATACCCAATTATAAATTAAAATGTGTTCATGTTTATGGAACTACCATAGTTAGATGATGTATTAAGTGTACTCTAATGGAAGACTTAGAAGTTTACCTTGAAGAGCATGCCACAAACAAGCACCAATTAAAATAATACTTTGTTTGAATAAAGATAATAAATACCATATCCTAGAGAATTAATATCATAAGGAAAAAAATGCATCTGAATGGTAAATAGGTTTTAGCCTACAGACATGAATTTTTTCTCTTAATTGCACATATATGTGTGTACATACACTTGTTTTTGGAAACATGCTTGTACCACACCATTCTTAGTCTGCTATTACAATTCCTATTATTTTGGAAGCACATCCTAATCATCGCAATGCTTTTGAAGTTTGCAGTGAATTTCAAGTAGTAAATTAATTTATCAGAATTCCATTTGCACTTTCTAGATAGCAATGGTTTGACAGGTCTAGAAATTCAGTATGGTTTCCTCTGGCATCTTTAGAAATATCTTTGTTATGAGATGCTACTACTGTAAACATAAGAAAAATGAAATAAATACTGCCAAGTGTTCATTCATGCTCAACAGAATGAGTTGAAATTGTTATTTGAATAATACAGGTAACCAAAAATATCTAACAATTTTTTTTTGTTTTTTACCCATTCCCCATGTCTCTGTAGCCACAAAAACTAAAAATCAAACTTGACACTGACCCTACCAATATTAGTACACAAGTAAGAAACAAACAATTTGTGGCAGAAGGCAAGAAAAGAGGGCTGTTTTCACCTGACAGTAGCTATTCCAAGAAGTATTCCCCACCTGCCAGTCAATTTTTTTGGCTCAGAGCTGAGAACAGCCATTTGTTCATGAGCATGCTCATGAAAATGCAGCCTAGCTCATATAACATCTCTGTCCTTTGCTAAACAAGGCTTATTTCAATTTTTACTTTTATAAAAAGTCACATGGTTTCTTCACAGAACACAAGCCATAATATGTAGCTCCCAACAGCCATAAACAGTTTGAAGGCATTGCAATATTTTTCTCGGCACTTGCAAAAATCATCATTTTATCTACATCAACAGATACTCTCTTAGCCAAATGTGAAGGCAAATTATCCAATCTGAAAATGCATGCTCTTGTGAAAAAGTAATTTATAAACTAAGGCCCTTGAGAAAAGAAAAACAAGAAGGAGGAGGAGGAGGACAGAGAGTCAAACTGTAAGTTACAAACTTCTTCTGAGAAGCACCATTCAAAGTTTACATGTTGGAACTAGAGTTCAAAGTTATCTACCTTGAGGGCAATAATCCTAATGGAATTTTTTTAGGATGTTTTGTATTAGCCTGATCTTAACTACTTTTCTAGATGAGTCACCCTTATTGTAAGACAATGTTTTCTTACTTCAAGACTATTAAAAATAGGCGTGTGCCACCTTGTCTGCATACTCTACAAGTTTATACCTGATTAACTAAAGAAAAGCATTAAATTTGCTTTTCATAAACGTTATAAAAAAGAATTGAGGAAGTTAGGAAATTAAAAAGAAATGCTTAAGAAAACAATCTCAAAAGAAAAATAACTCAATAGTCTATTTACATCAGTGAAATGTTTCTTTGTGTTGCCTTGAATAAGAATGATAATGTGTGCATATAAATATCTAAGGTAAAACAAACACATGTAGGGAATGCATGCTTTTCTTACTTCAACCTGAGTCAAGTTTAGCAAGCTGAAATTTATTGAATTCCTGAAGAAAACCAAAAGTTTTGATCACTAATAAACTGCAGATGACATAAAATTTGGAATCGTAGTCACAAAATTAAATGTGTACACTCAGAAGTTCTTCATCACTACTGAATTCATCCAGAGATAAAATGTGCATCCAGCACAGTAAATGGGTAAAAAACAAATCAGCTGTGAGGACTGAAACCACAGTGGGAAGCAGTGTGAGGCCAGAGGCTTTAGTACTCGGCACCCTCCCAGCCCATGCATCCAGCTTCTGGGACATCTCCAGAGGACCTTGACAGCATGCAAGGTGGCATAGTGATAGGGCAAGTGCGAATGGCTTCAAACAGAGATTAGATTAGATTCAGATTAGATATTAGGAAGAAATTCTTTACTGTGAGGGTGGTGAGGCACTGGAACAGGTTGCCCAGAGATGATGTAGATGTCCCATCCATGGAAGTGTTCAAGGCCACGTGGGATGGGGCTTTGAGCAACCCAAAGTAGTGAAAGGTGCCCCTGCTGCTGATGACCACGGCCTTGGAACTAGATGGTCTTTAAGGTCCTTTCCAACCCAGGCCATGCTATGATTCCCTGTTTCTAAAATATAGCACCACGTAGTGGTGAACTCTCAAGACACTGTGATATAGTCAATTACCCAGCTTGCAGGAAAGGCGTCACTGACCATGCCTTGGCTTGTAGGATGGTTGCCATTCTCTAAGGTGACCTGTCCTTGAAGGTCTCTGCAGCACAAGACAGCAGAATGTAGCTAATAAGATTTCTTCTGTAAAACTAACAACCATAAGACAAAACGATGCAATACAGGGGTACATCAGGATGATGCTCCAAAGGACAAAAACATATTCTCCCCTTAAATATGCTTTTAAGTGTGGAATGAACTGTGCATAAATCATCTGCCTAATATTAATTTACATGTTTCAGCTGTCCACTAGCAAAATAATTCATGCTATAGCCATCTGAAGGTCTGAGATTTTAAGCCTTTTGAAGGGCACAAACTAAGATAAGGCACAACTGCTCTCTTGGAGGACTAACAGTGCCAATTCAAAACCCCACTAAAGATAATTAATTATCGAAGATAACTCTGTTATGCAGTGTCCTAATTTGCTATGAAGGATTAATTATACTGTTTGCATAACAAGCAAAGAACTCATACGGATTCTGCTTCCAGAACTCATGCAACGCAGCAAGAAGCAAATCTAAACTTCAACAATCTTAAAGTACAGATTTTCATAGAGACCACCATAGTAAGACTACTGTGGTTACTAAAGCAGATATATTGCATGCTGCCACTGTCCCCAACAAAGGGACATTAGGTAAGTAAAGGGATTAGCCTGATTGACCACCATGAAGGTCTTTGTTTTTACTTTAAATTACACAAGCTTTTTATTATAAGCAATAGCTGAAAAAGATTGTACTGGCTTTAAGGAAAAGAAAATGTGGTAACATTACATATGTGTGTATATATATATACACATATATAAAACTAAAATAACAACTAATCTCCTTTAAAGACGTATGAGATTATTGAAGCCCTAGTATACACAGGAACATGGAAATTCATTCGGATGAAGGCTAGTTTCGTTCCAAGTTTGTGATTTTTTGACCCCTGAGGAAGAGTCTGACTCCATCTTCTTTACTTCTTCACATAAATGCCCCATCTGGCATTTATGCACACTGCTAAGATCTTCTCCAGACACAACAGTCCATGCTCTCATAGCATATGCTCATTTGACAGATGTTCCACTACTTAATCATTGTCATGGCTCTTTGCATGATTCTCTTCACCATGAACATCTCTCCTCCAAGGTGGAAACGCAGAATTGGACCCAACACTCCAGATGTGAGTTCACCAGTGCTGAACACAGAGGAAGGATCACCCTCCTCAACCTGCTGGTAAATGCTCTGCCTACTGTAGCCCAGGGAGCTGCTGGCCTTCTTTACCATAAGGGCATGTTGCCAGCCCCTGTTCCATTTAGGGGTATGTTGCCAACTCCTGTTCAATTTCTTGTCCACCAAGACCTCCCAGGGCCTTTTCTGCAGAGCTGCCTTCCATCTGGTCAGTCCCCAGCCTGTAATGGTGCTTCCCAAGGACAAGAGTTGCATTTCCCCTGGCTGAATTTCATGAGGCTCCTGTTCACCCATTTCTCCAGCCTGTCAAGGTCCTTCTGAATGGCAGCACAACCAGCTGGCCTACCAGCTACTCCTCCCAATATTACATTATCTGCAGACTTGCTGAGGGTGCTCTGCCCTCTCATCCAAATCAGTAATGAAGATTTTAACTGTCATGGGTAGACCACTAATGACTGGGCTCCAACTGGACTTTACTCAGCCAGTTGCAATCCACATCCACTTTTCTAGTCTCTACTTCATCAGACTGTCAATGAGAATGTCATGGGAGTTAGTGTCAAAAGCCATGCTGAAACCAAGTCAACCATATCCACTACTCTCCTCTCATCCACCAAGCTGCATAATTTCTGGTTTGTAAATTCATGTCAACTACTCCCTATCACCTTCTTTCCTTCAAAATGTTTGGATTTCCTAAGCTTAGAAGCTAGGAGCATGGAACTTCTAATAATACTATAAAAAGTAGGATTTTCAAAAATCCCAAGCTTCTAGCTATGAAGATGAGAGCCCATTGCCTATCAGAACCAGAAATTTCCAGACTTCCCAGTTCTATCATTTTGATTTGTGCCTGAAAAATTCAGTTAAGTAGTTCTCACAATGCATCTAATATGAAATATTTGCCCACTGTAATAATGAGAGTGAACAACTAGCCAGTCACTCACCATGCCACAATAGCACACAGGTTTTGCTCTGATTTTCTTAAATAGGAACTGCATTCTTTTCTCTGGAAAGGAATTTTAATCCAGAGGGAAGTCCCTTTCTCTTCATCAGTTTCTGGGTTTTTATCCCTCAGTTCTCAACAAGGAGTTAGGCAAGGGTCCCCTGAATCACTGCCTATCAGTTAACAGTAACCATCTCATTATACGGTATTTGAGAATTGTTCCTTCCTACACTGTTTTTAGAGTGAGTCCACCTAGATAAAGGCTAAATCCAGTCTCAATGTTAAACTGGTATGAAAGCACCGCCACCAGGAAAAGAAAAAAAAAAGGTTAACTGTTCAACAAAATATTTATAAATTAATGAAATTCCTCAATATCACATAACTGCTGTATCAATTTAGGCAACAACTGCCTGTATGTAAAACAGTGAAGAGCCCTAAAGAGTTAATATTTAATTTTCCCGCTACTATGTAGAATAGAAAGACAGAACATATTCAGAATTGACCTGCAAATGAAAGAAAAAAAATTGTTTATTCCTTATAAGGCCTTTCAAAATTAATCTCTATTTGCCTGTAATATACACAGCTTTTTATAATGTTCTGTATTCTGAAAGAAGTAAATAAAGATAAATATCCCTAATACAAAGAACCCAGTAAACAAGCTAAAACAACTTGCCTAAGCACATTTTATCCATCATACAACTTTTCTTAAAGGCATTTCAAACTATCACACACAAAATTCTTAATTAGAATCAGGAATATGCAAACTGACAGTCACAAGGACAAACACGTACCCTTAATGATTGATTCAGCTGCATACAGATCCCGCTTGTAGGTCACCTAAAGGACAGACAAGCCTCATTAGATTCAACACAGAAGGAAAGAATGTAAAACCAATAAAACAATGCCCTGAAGGCAATTCTTTACATTTTAAACACCATAAACAAGTGATATTGTCAATTTCTTAATTTTGGTAAAATATCACTGGCAATTTACGAGAACAGAGGTTGCAGAAACTACTGGAGACTTGAAAAAAACCCTTTTCCAAACACTTAGATCTGCTTAGAACTCATTTGAAACCTAAAAGTATTTTCAATCATTTGAAAAATCATGAAAACATGATAATGAATCTATTTTTTTACCCATCCAATCTACTACAATTTTACTACAAATAGATTAATTTTTAACAGGACTTGGGATCATAAAATTGACAGCCAGGGAGAAACGTTATTGCTTTTACTAATATAGGTGCAAGTTTTCAGAAGTGCAATACCATCACTGTTAATGAGAGTCCAATTAACCAGTGGGAGTCAATGAGACTACAAGTAAACAGTGTCAGCTTTCAGAGAATTAATAAACATCAAATTCTTCTTGAAGACATTAATCAGATCAAGTTAGATGAACAACAAGATGCTGAATATTTACTTGGTACTTGCAAAAACACCCTTCATATGTCTTTGTACCCTCATGGTGGCTGACAGTCACAGTAATAGGCTTTGCAAATAAAATAACAGAAAATTAAAGTCAGCATCTACCCAGGACATTAACAGTCTTTGCTAGCAGTCTTCACAATGACAAGCATGAACTGACATGACTCTTAAATATTTGTATTTGTTTTTACTGCAAATTCATTTTATGATAAATAAAATTTTACTGGATGTCTGAATTTTTTTTTTCTAAAGTCTGAATAATATTTTTGTTCTTTTTGAAATTAACTGAACAGGATTCCAAAAGCTTTAGTGCTGCAAGGTAAATCTTACAGCAGGACACCAGTAACAGTATCAGCATCTTAGTCTCCAAGTAAGTGATTTTAACATAAGGATTCTTGTAACCACTTTCCTTTCAATCTCATAAATTGAGCTCTGTATTATAGTCAGACACAGATGAATAACATCTCATAATTTCCCCAATGCATTATGTTCTTTTAAAATTAAAAACTAACTTACTTTCCTACAGTTTGACCTGCAGGAAGAGCAGCCAGAGAATGAAACTATCCTGATAAATCTTAGGAGTCTGACTTTACATACAGACATTTACATTTCTACTTACTGTTGGGAATAATCAATGTCTTGAAATTAGATTTAAGGATAGAGTGAGCAATTGAGTGACTGATTTTGCTGCAAATTTTCTTTCTATTCACCAGGTTCTAGAGGGCCTTTATACTGAACTTTCAGTAAAGTGTAACAGAGTATAATATCAAAAACTTTTAAGAAACAAGATTAAGTCTGTTAGAAATGGTCTCACCCTAACATTTACAGTCTCTTTGAGGTGCAAAAGTATTTTTAAACAGTCTGATCTAAAAAAATGGTATGTGCAGTCTTCAAGAAAACAACACAGAAGAATAAAAAGAATAAACCTTTAAAAAAATCTCTTCAGAAATTCTGAGACAGACATCAGTAAATGCTTTGTTTTCTAGAGAAATAAATCATCAAAGACATATCACATGCT
Organism: Leptocoma aspasia; assembly: GCA_013399835.1. NCBI lineage: Eukaryota > Metazoa > Chordata > Aves > Passeriformes > Nectariniidae > Leptocoma > Leptocoma aspasia. Next base: position 258,823 of record VXAX01001930.1, read on the forward strand.
TCATTTGTATTTCTTTCATAATATTTGATTCTATAAGACAATTTCAGATACAAGCCCCTATAAGTTTTGTGAAAATTGCAGAGTCCACAGAAAAACCCTTCCAGATACCATCTGTAACCACCCCTTACCAGTCAAGGAGGAAGAGTTTCTCTACACCTCTTTCAGTTTGACTAAGATGCTAAATTCCATTCCCTGAATGTTCCCTATTTATAACAGTTGCACAGAGTTTGAGCCCAGATTTGTCCACAGCATTCTAGATGCACTTGTAATACTAGAACATCTCTTTTCTAATTTCATATTCTTGTTTCTCTACCCATGGCTGACATTTGATATTTTGCCCACTCTCAGTGTAAACTTCCTATCCTCTGTGATGCCTATATCACATTCAAAGTCACTGCCTTCCAAGAACAATCCACTAAATATGACCTATACTTCACTTGTTTCTAAAATCAGTTCTTTATATATGGTTGCAATGAAAAGCATACTCTTCGTTGAAAATGTTTCCTAAGTAATCCTTATAAATAGGTTACTTCTGATCAATTATATTTTTATTTACAAATTCTTAAATCTTTGCCTCCAAACTTTATCAGACAACTGTTAAATACCTTAGAGACAATAACAGTTTCTGCAGAAACTGGGGAGACATGGTGAGAATTATCTTTTAAAATATATCAATTATCTAATTTTTCATCTCTTTAATAAGAACTAGTACAATTACAGTCATCCTATTTTTAATTAAGATGTCATGTAGTAACAAGTCAAATTTCTGCCAATTGTATGTTGTATCAGCACTACCATCTTATCAGCCAAGATTATAGTCTTGTAATAAAGTCTTGAAGTCAATTTCACAAAGTAAGTAAATTCCATGTTGGTTGACATTAATTACTTTAATCCCATGACTCTTTATTGATCAAGTTTTGCCTGTAGCCGTGTTTTTGTTTTGTTGATCAATATCAAACTATTTTGTTTTGTTGATCAATATCAAACTCACAGGCTCCCAATTACTCAAATTATCATTTTTCATGTGACAATATTAATTTTCATTTTGTCTTCTTGAACATCCAGTGGTCCAAGATTTTCAGAATGTTTTTGCTGCAATCCAGAATATCACTAGGCCAAACATTAAAACTCAACACAAATACCTCACATTCACAAAACACAAAAACATGACCTGCTTATAGCAAAGGCAGAACAGTCTTACTTATTAAACATCTCTGCTTTTCTGTATAATAAACAATCTTTTGTACTTCTTTAACAAAGCCTCAAAAATCATCTTCAGATGAGTTGGTTTTCCTGTGTGCCTTTTTTTGTTAATTGTCAGACTACAAATTTTCGCTGCCTAGGAAGATGTTGTTTTAGAAGTTATTCCCCAAAATTATTTCCATGTGATGCTTTGTCTTCTTCAAACTGATTTAGCTTGATGACTAGCTCAGACTTACAAAAATGTACATTAAATGCAAAAATGCAAAAAAGTTATGATCACATACATACCCAAATGTACTGCATTTCAGTTTAATGAAGTTTTTTCCCTTTTATACTAAGACATTGTACAGAGCTCCTTTGTATGGGATAGTTTTGTAGGATTAGAAAATAATCTGTTGCTTTTTAGAAATAGTGAGGATTTTTCACTCTGTCAACATTGTCTATAAATCTGTCTCAATTTTTAAAAAGTGTTCTTATACTTAATTTCTTATCTATAATACACACAGAGTACAACAAACATATTCTGTTAGTTGATTTTACACTTCAAGAGAATATTGCCCCAGAATATTTAAGGTAATTTTACTTCTAAGGTATCAAACACAGAGAAAATGAAAATGTGGTGTTGATAGAGACTTTTCTGTTTCTTTTTTGCCATCCTGATCCCAAATGTCTTACAAATAGCTATATAATAACTATCTTTAAAATAGAAAGTTTATAAATATTTATAACACTGAAGTAATTTGAATTACTTTGTTGTTTTCACTACAAAGAATGATTTGGATTTTGTAATTTGTTCCTCAAAAATAAACCATCTCCTGCTTTAGCTCCAACAGTGACTTTGAAATGTGACTTACCCTAATGTTCAACTGCTCAGGTAGAATAATTAGTGTTAATTCAAGAAGATAATATATAAATACACACAACATTTTCCCACAGCTTTGAGTCATTTAATGTCATGTAGGTTGTGCATCTCATGCATAAACTGAATTCTTACTAATATCCAATCTGCTCCTTAAAGATTCAAGGTCCACATAGGATGAAACTGGTTTTTAATACTCAAACTTTAGTAACTATTAATTGACTGCAGTCCTGCTATGCATCCTCTGAAACCTCAACTGAACAATGATTATTTATTTCAGTTCTTGTTTATCTGGATGGAATATCTCTTTGCCTTGTGTTCAAAATATAAGACTGGAGCCATTGAGAGAATATCAGTCCTTGGCATATGAAATTTCATTTAGCTCAGCATTAAAAACTTAGCAGAAAATAATAACAATATATTACAAATTACAGTATTATGACAGCTAAGGAAAAACAATTGTGTTTCTGACAGCTGATTAGTAAGAACAGTAGTTCCAAATAATTTTGTAAGCAAGCACCACTTGAGAAAACTGGTAGCCTTCTGCACTTCGTGAAACTGCAGACCGAGCATCACTGTTCTTCAGTGGTACTGCTCCAAGCCACCTGCCTAACACCTCGGTACAGAGTGACCAGCACCAGGTGCTATTCCAGAAGGAGCTGTATTGCTCTGTAGGCTCTAAACTGTAATGAGTATTTCCTGCAGAAACAATGTGATATTTTACAGACCTTGTCATTTTTATGCCTTTTACTTTTAATGTCTTTACAAGCCACAGAAGACATCAGCGACTTTTAGCTACAAATTAGACAGGGCACAGGATGCCAGAAGGTACTTCAATGGCCTGGCACCAGCATCTTTGTGTTTACTGTATGTAAAACGTTCACTGTTCTGCACCGCCTGCAGCACAGTGTCTGCACAAAAATGGGTGATCTTGCTACTGTCACACTCTGCACAACACTGTCAACACTGAGATTGTGCTGGGTTGACCTTGGATGGATACCAGGTGCCCACCAAAACTGCTCTGTCATTCCCCTCTTCAAGTGGATAGGGGAGAGAAAATATAACAAAAGGCTCATGGGTCAAGATATTGGCAGGGAGAGACCACACAAACCAGACTCATTTCAGGGAAATTAGTTTAATTTAGTTTAATTTATTACCAATCAAATCAGAGTAGGTTAACAAGAAATAAAACCAGATAATAAACTTCTTCACCCCACCCCTCCCTTTATCCCAGGCTCAACTTTACTCCAAATTTTCCCCACCTCCTCCCCTCCAGCAGTACATGGGGATGGGAAATGGGGGTTGCAGTCAGTTTATCACACAATGTCTCTGCTGCTCTTTCCTCCATAGGGGGAGGACTCCCCTTCCCTTCCCTTCCCTTCCCTTCCCACATGTTATCATTTTCCAAATGTTTATAGGCCTCATTGCAGTAATACTCCAATGGGTCCCACATGCTATAAAGCTAACAGTATCAGGATTTTGTTTCATAAACAGTGTTGGAGTGACACTGACACTTCAACAAGTCCCTTTTAGGACAGAGATGTGCACAAGTTCAAGTCCAAATGAAACTGGGGACTGGTTACTAGTGCTATTCCTTGGGGCCTAATACTGGAGATAATACTAATATCTTTATTAATAACCTGAGAAAGGGGAAATACCCTCAGAAAACTAGTAGATTATAACAAATGAACAAGTATTCATTCTTATGCTCAAGGGTCCAACAGTAATTTATAAGGATCCTGAAAGCCTGGAGAAAGGAACTGAGAGAAACTTTGTGGTCTCTAACTAACATAAATACAGAATCCTGCATCTGGGACAGAACTACCCTAGGCAGCAGCAGTCCATGCTGATGCTGAAATACAGAAAACAGCTTTATAGAGAAGGACCTTCTGGAACTGCTAAGCATGAGTCAGCAGTGGAGAAAAGGAATCTAACAGGGCTGTATCAGTATGGAAGTAGGGCTTATTACAGGTAATATAGGGATTATTCCCCTGTATTTGGCTCTTCAGAGAACACTCCAGAGTACTGTTTTTAGTTTTGGGCTCCCCAGTATAACACAAAGAGGAACAGGAGGCAGCCAGTAGAGGGCTGCTAAGATGGTGTAAGAGAACTTGGCTTGTTCAGCCCAAATTACAGAAGATGGAAGGTGGGGAAGGGTTAATTAATGACCATAGTGAAGAATAAATTGGACTTTTCTTGCAGTTTTGCAAATATTATGCAAAACTAAAGGCAACTTTCTGTTGGCCTTTCTCCCTTTCCCAGTGCAAGAGGGAGTAAGGGAAATGTTGATGAAATAATATGAAAAACGTCCCCATACAAGATGATATTAATTAGAATTGTCTCGCACAAAGAGCCTTTGAAATCTCCCTTCTTGAAGATATTCAAAACTTAGCTGGACAAGACCCTGCACTGCCTAATATAACTAACCTGTTCCCACTTTCAGCAAGGTGTAGGACCAGATGACGTCTATCTATTTCATTCAGACTTAATTATTCTGTCATTCTAAGCTGCATCAGTAGTTTCCACAGATAACAAAGAACCAGATGAATGCTATAATGAGCTAAATGAACATTACTGGTGTATTTTGCTACCCTCCACATAAGTACCATGCTTTGTAATGTGGACAATGAAACCATCAAAAAAATTATGTAATGTAAATATGCATGACATAATCTGTCCCTCAGAAGACTAAATAGGAAAACAGACCATATACTGTTTCAGAGAGATTATATGTCCCCAACAAGGTATCAAAAGAAGTTCTGTATGCAACCAATGCACAAGTAAATTTTGCTGTTAAATTGCACAGGAAACTTGCACTGCAGATTCAGGAAATTGCCTTTCTTTGTATGACTTATGGTTATACTATTAGAAATAATATCTTATTGGAGGAAATTTACTGTCAAAGACAGATGCAGTGATTTGAGCTGTTTCCAGATCCTTCAATGTGATAATGAATAAAATAAAATAAATAAAATACAAAAAACTTTAAAATTGCTTGACACGACAGCTACTAAAAATGAATAATGTCCTACCATCCAAATCAATGATCTGCAATACTTTGAAGTAGAAGGGACATATACTTTGGCATCTGGTACACACAGCTGCTTTGTCATTCACCAGGGACCTACCAGATTACCAGACAAGGTAAATGATGTTTATAAAAATTCAAAATATTTTTGAAGAGGTCTTAAATATTACAATGTTACTGAATGTAATAAACTACTCTAAAAATCAAATTGTTGATAATTGTTTGGAGAGTACAGATTTATAGTTTTACAGATTCTCAGGTCATTCAAATACCTAGATGTTTTCCCTATTTGGAGGAAAATGCTGTCTTCATTGATTATCTCAAGTAACACCTGCCTAAGTCTCTCTACAATAATGAGCTCTAAAAAAAAGAGCTCTGACAAAACCCATTCTGAAAAATGAAATAGAAAAGCCTAAATTACAATTGAAAACTAATATGCAAATTTTATTAATTTTAAATTATATATATATAACTAGATATTATTATTGTCTTTACCTTCCAGAGGTCAGCTGTTCCTTCAACAAGTTTGGCATTTGTTTTACAGTATTTCAGAGCCAGATGCAAACATTCAGTTCCATAATCCAGGTCATAGTCTGTACACTGTAGTAATTCAAAAAGAAAAAATATCCTAAATTAGTCTTAGATACTTCTAAGCAATAACACATTTTCTTTCATTAATTAAACCTTACATCTCAACAGTCCTATCCACAGTAATACATCTGTATTAGGCACATAGGTTCAGCATGGATCAGAAATAAAACCATTCCAAGAAGCTTATGCCAAATTGTGGCTATTCAGCAAAGTCCTACAGAAGTAAATAGACAATTTATAAGCACAGATTAATTCAGCTAGCTGCTGCAAGTATCTTGCTAAACCTTTACATTGTTAAATAAATGAATGAGAAGTTACATGTATAAAAAAATTCTTGATGGAGTTGAGAGAGGCCTCACCAATAGACACTACTGACCTTCCAGTGACAAACCTTTAGAGTATGGGAAAAATTTAATAGATATAGAAACACAACTCTTCAAATGCTGTTTTGGTTATTGCAGCATCAAAAAAGGGATGGTAGTAACTAAGAACCTCTGTATTCCTTATGTGATTCCCTCTATCTTTTTCTCCAGTTATCTGCACAGAAAATAGCAGTCCCATGTTGCTCCATGATCCTTACAGCTATAAAAAAAAAAAAAAAACAAAAAAAAAACTACACACCAAACAAAGGTTTATCTACCTTTCAGTCATCTAGAAGATATTACTCTCTTGACATACCCTTCCCAAGCAGTTTGGTTTCCTATTGATACTGATTATAAGAACCTCATTAATGAAAAACTGAGTAGGGAGAAGAATCTTCTGAGCCAAAAGATAGGTAGAAAAGCAGGAACTGGAGCTTATCAGTCAGGACTAGCCCAAGATTAATTAGCCTAACTAAGGCTAAATTACCAGTCCATACCAAATTACTCTGTTTTCATATTGCTAAATTACCAGTCCATCCAGAAACACAAATTCCATGTAACAAGGATAACTTAAGATAGAATCTTTTATTAAAAAAAGGAGGTATTTGAGAAGATCATAGGCTGGCTAGCACACTATCCAGTCTCTATTTCAGAGCGAATTGTCGACAATAAGTAAGAAAGAACAAGGCAATAATATGTTCTTACTTTCCCAGAATGCTCCCTTTGCCTCATATAAAGTGATTATTCTGGCTTCAGAAATCCCTATAATAAGAAGTCCCTGAGGGACACACTGAACCAGAAGCAACTGCCTTAACAGCACTCAGTGAATTACAGGAAAACTAAATTTACCCAATTATTTTTTGAATAGCAGTATTTTTTAGCAACTGCAGCAGGGAGTATCTCATTCATCACTCTTTTCATCACATGCTCTGTTATTCTGACAGAAAAACCACCTTCTCAGCTCTTCAAAATACTCCACCACATCTCTTCTCATATCTGTCCACAGATAAAGAGATCAATATCTATTCAGTCATTTCATGTGTAGGAACTACTTCAAAATTTTGATCAACCCTTTTGCCCTTCATTTATCTACACTTACCTATGAATTTTATCATAATATCCTTCCACAAACCTTCTCAGTTAGCTGTCATCTCTACTATGCAGAAAAAAATGTGTACCTCCACTTCCTGTTTCAAATTACTTATGAACAAAATAATGGCAGAGATCTCAGTACAGACCATCATCAAACTACAGTGGTGATTTACAGCAATGAAAACTGGTCATGCACTTGACCTTGTTTCTTATCTTCTAACAAATAATCTACTCTGGTAAGTCCTTTCTCTTTTCTCAAATCTTTAAGTTTCCTTCAAGAGTCTTCAGTAAAAGCTTCTGTGAAACATCTTATTAATGCACTTAAGTTATTATCACCTCAATCAACCTCAAACAATATGCCAGTGAAGTCCTTAAAGAATGGACATTAGCTCTGGAATACATAAACTTGCCCTCACAAACAATTCCACTGTGTCAAATTTAACCATGTGTCTACAAATTCACGTTTCAAAGATACTGTGCTCAGTAATTTCCAGTCACCTCCAGGATTCGAGAAATCAAAATTGTCAAGAATGTAAAAATTTTAATGGGTTAAAGAAGAACCAAAAGAGAGTACTGGAATACAACCTGCCATTCTTTTTATTAAATTCCTGAAGAAGTTTATTAAAACAGATAAAGAAAAATTTCAGTTTCTATTCTTGCTTTATAATGTATCAGTGAAATTCAAGGAATTCACTGGCATTACACATCTAAATTGCAATACTCACACACACAGACATCCTAGGAAAAAAACATAGCTATCACTTTTATATTATTTAAATCAGTGAATTCTGTCATTTTAGTTTGCCAGCCAACTTAGAAAAGTACTTTAAATGTTACTGTTCTTGACAGTTTTTTAGCTTGAGTTACAAAACCAAATGGACACAAGAAAATGGAGCAACTTAGAAAAGGGTTTCAAAAAACCACTTTGGAACAATAAGCAGAAATTTAAATAAACAGGATACAAAGAAGGCCAGTAAAAAAGATAAAAGAATAGAGAACTATCTCCAAAATACATAAAAATGCAGTGATCCCTCAAGCAAAGAAGTACAGAGACAAAGTGCCAGTAAAACCAGAAATGGCCTAGTAACTTTCAATTCCAAATATTTATTACCAAAATTTTCCTTTTTTCATTTTGTTTTTAAGGAAAATTTTCTGGTAGAACACAAACAATTTTCCACTAATGTGAAGAACATACAGATTAAAAAAAAACATATATTTTTATTTTTGCTTCAGAATGGAAGAGAAAATTTCAAAAATCAATTTAGCTGTGAAAGAATTTACTTTGAAATAAAATTAATTAACATTTTTAAATGCATATGCATAATTAATGCATAATTAATGCAACTAGGACAAAACTAAGCAATTCCAACTTTTTAGCAAGGTATTAATCACAGATAATTAGTAGGGAGTGGAGAAGTTCCATAAATGGGCTAAGCCATCTTAAGAGTATTTCTTGCTTCAAGGGATGAAATAGGACACAAAGCAAAGTAATAATTAAAAACATATTTCACTAACACTTGTATATCATGACATTTACCACTCTAATTATCTGTAATTGTTTCAACCTAAACATATTGTCAGACTGTACTGTTCTCCAAGTCTTATACACTGATGTCAGAGGAGAACAATGAAATGAAGTAGCAGCACAAGGCCAGCTGTTTATATACCATCTCATGCTAAACATCTTCACATGTGAAATTTTAAATCCATATTTAAAGTGCAGAATTCAAAAGCTTCTATATTGCCCTAAGAAATTCAGTTAACAAATTAAGCATTATTAGAGAGCACCTATAAAAAAAGTCCTGCATCAGGCACAGCATTGCCAGCCACTCAAGGGCAGGGATTGTCCCGCTCTGCTCTGCACTGGGGCGGCTTCACCTCGAATGCTGGGGGCAGTTTTAGGGCACCTGAATATAAAAAAGACACTAAACTACTAAAGGGGTCCAAAGGAGGGCAACAAAGATGCTGAAGGGCCTTGAGGGGAAGCCATATGAGGAGTGGCTGAGGTCACTTGGTCTGTTCTACCTGGAGGAGACTGAGGGAGACCTCACTGCAGTTACAAGTTCCTTACATGAGGAAGCAGAGGGGCAGACACTGATCTCTGTGGTGATCAGTGACAAGACCCAAGGGAATGGCCTGAAGTTGTATCAGTGAAGGTTTAGGTTGGATATTAGGAAGCGGTTCTTCATCAGAGGGAAGGAGCAGGCTCCCCAAGGAAGTGATCCAACACCAAGCCTGGCAGAGTTCAAGAAACATTTGGACAATGCTCTCAGGTGGGGGGCCTACTCAGGATGTCCTCTGCAGGGCCAGGAGTTGGATTCAGTGATCCTTATGATCCCTTCCAACTCAAGATATTCTGTGATTCTACAAGAATTCCAAAATATTTGTGAAGAAAATTCTTACTGACCCAGGTATACAACCATTCTCATCTTAAGTCTTCTGTATGTAATTCAGTGTACATCTAGATTCAATTTAGAATACAAAAATCTGTTTAGAACTCTTCCTCTTTATAAAGCCCCTTTATTACTGAAAGCCTTTTTAACATAAGTTTGACAGTGTACAGTTAACTGAACTTGACATGCACACATAGCTTTGTGAAACAATAGACATAGTTTAAGTTTCAGACCACAGATTTGAAATTATGGAAACAGCTGGAAATATTGGCACAAAGCATATCCACAAAAGAAAGAAAACATAATAATTTAGCTCTTTAAATGACATAGAAGAAAATACATTACTTAAAAATGCTTTTGTACTGTTGAATATTCAAAGGCATTCTAATAGGTAGTTTTGGGGACACTTTTTTGTGGGTAGTGTTTTTTGTTTATTTTCCAAGAGTGGATGTTTGAATAAAGTGCTATGAGTGGAATGAGATACAGATTTTAGCATTACACAAAGTCTTTTTCCTCTTCCCCCCAAATTAGTTTGAAAACATTTTGAAAAATACTACTACTTCCTAAAATGCAAGGTGTAAACATAGAATAAGAGGTTAGAGGAAAGAGCAGCTATGCAGCCTGTGTCTCCATGGTATTTACTAATGGTCCATATGCTTACTTGTTTCCAATACAATACTTTGAATGCTAATTTACTGTATCTTTATATGGGAACTGGTAACCATACAACACAACCAGCACAGATTAAAAATGGTTCAATAAAGGACTGTTATTTTCTTATATTTTCATCATTCCTTAGTTTATAATGACACAAAACAATATTTTTTTATGCAGGAACTGAAAGAAAATTTTCATATATGCTCCTTTACACAGGTATCTTTATAAAGCCTGTGTAGAGCCAGCATTTACACTTCTGTAACCCTTGACTTTGTAATCTTTAGCACTTTTTCCACTGTCAGCAGCATCTCCATTTTATTCTCCCATGTAAATCCATCCAGTAACAATATCAGAACACTTGCACTTAAAATGCATAACTAATCAACAATAGCGGAGATTTAGGATTTTTCCGGATCCTGGCAAATCGAGTTTCCACTGCTGAAGTGCCAGAGTACATTATGAACATTCATCATGAGGAACGTTTTACTGAGTTAAGAAAAGAAGTAGACACAAGCTCCCACTGAACCTGAATTGGCCTATTTTTATCATATTTTATAAAGATTTTTTTTGCCACGTTCATTACCACTGAAACCAAAAAAATGCTGAATCCAACAGCGGATTTGCAGCAAGCACTCAGCCTACATCACTATGTCACAGCTAAATGTGAGAGAGAAGAAGCAGCGAACAGAAGGAGCAAACGTGAATGAGGAAACACTGAGATCAACATAAAACCAGATTATCTCATCTCTGAAACTATTTTTACTGTAGTTAATTATTAAAACCATTATGACATACATCCAGATGCAGTAGTAGTGACAAGAACAAAGATACAGCAATTTACTCCCTAACAGAATTAAGCAAGCCTGTTTTTATACAGACCTGTATCTATATCCCAAAACCTTTCAGAGCAGTAACTGCAAGTGCCTTTTCTGTACATGCCATGATTTCCTGGTAATCTGCCATTAGACCCCTGAACACTTCCTGATTGCTCATTGGAATATTTTAGTACTCATGTTGCTTCCAAGTACACTAAATACCAATACTTTAGTTATAATATGAATAAATAAGGAAATGATAACAATCTATGTGACAAGAGTAGGAGTCAAAACACTGTGTTAGGACTCATTGTTTATACTTTTTAAATTATCTTGCAAATTGGAAAAATACTTGGGAAAGAATTATTTGGACAAGACAAAGACAGGAAAAATCTTGCCCTAATGTAGGAAATACAGATTGTTTAGGTTATTCTAAGAATATTTGAAGAAGTATTTGTTCACATTCGCCCAATAAAGAGATTTCTAAATACATCACATTATAAAATTAAGAAACCAACAGATAATTTAATCGAGGTTGGAAGCAAAGGTGAGCCAAATTCAGGCCAAGCTAAAATGCATTTTTAATTTTTTTTTAACAGATAATATTAGTCACTCTTAGAACAATTTACTTCAGAAAAATCACCTCTTGAATTATGCAAGATCATAAATGGTCCTTTTCCTTGTCTTTCAATACACCAAACCATCAATAACAAGAGATTAAAACCTCTAGCTTCACTACCTTGTCTTTTTTGTTACTATCTCAGAACAAGATGACAATTTAGGTGGGTGGTCTCCCATACACGGGGTACCAGGGTCCTCAGTCAGTATTCAGCATTTTCTGAGCCTGTGCCGAACAGGTGATTCTCATGGATACAGGACACTTACCAAGGTAAATCCAGTTAACACAACAGTATTCTCATAATGCAATCTAACTTCCAACTTGAATATTTGCATTGTGTCTCCTTAACATACACCTTCCAAATTATATGTGAAGACAAAATGCCTGTTCACTGCCATAGAGATGCCAAATTTCACCCATGGAGTGGAAGCTTTGCACCACTGCAGCAAACAGTTCTAAGGGCTAATATGTGAATTTGCGAAGTTCTTTGAGATCCTACAGGATGAGGAGTGACATAAAATGGAAGTAATTATCCCATTAGCAAAAATCCCTTTTTTTTCTTGTGCAAGTCATTAGAATCTCTCCAAACATTCTTGTGGCAGAATTTAATTAGGGCAAGGTGGGGATTCAGACAATATCCTGGCTCTACCATTGCGCCAAAGAACTAATCAAGTACAGAGCTATCTAAATTAGCAGAGTTTTCTCCAGACCACCAATCGAGCTTCACTTTTTGAATAAAAGAAAGTATTACTAACAAAATTTCTTTTAGCACATTTACCCTGAAAAGTACTCTTTAGAATTGGGTAGGCTTTAAGAATAGGAAAAATTATTTATTCCTCCCTGCTCCTTAGGGCAAACTTGTCAGGGTAAAAAGATGCCAGATGAAATAACATATCTCTTTGGAAGATATCTCAGAGCTACAACCTGCAGACTATACAAATTAGGATATGAACAACAGTCTGCATGCATGAGACTGACAATGAACAGACAAAGGCAGAACCTCTGCAAAACTGCCTTATTAAAAAATTAGCGCCATAGCAATTTTGCAGCATAACAAGAAAAAATTTACCAGCTTTCAGAGCGTATTAAATGGAACAGAATTCAGGTTCTAGTGAAGCTCCAAATAAATAATATTTTTAAATGTGACTAAAACAAGTCATAAAATCAAAACTGAAATGGACCACAACAATGAAAGGGTGTTGTTAATAATGTGAAATTTCTCATGTAAGAAGAAATAGATTATCTTCTAACATTGAGTACACAGATTTCCTTGTCAAACCATCATATCTAAAATCCTAATGACCTATGAACAAATCAGAAAGGCTTCCTTTCGTTAGACTATTTCATATGCTTAGATTGTACATTGAAAAAGTCACAGATATTTGCCACCTTCGTACAATAGTACACTGATAATTAAAATTAGGGCTAGGAATTTCAAAAAACTATTTACCTGAGTATCCAGCTTACTTGGACCAACCAAGCAGTAGTTACATTAAAACTGTAACTACCCGTTATATAGGCAGATGGAAGAATGCTGCCTTTAGGACTCCATGCAAAGAAGAACATTGGTTTGTAGTACTGTCTTCATACAAATCATACTACAAGATTACTATTAATCTAGCCACCTCTTATCTAATTCACAAATAACTTCCAGAATACCTTTAATGAGAATGAAGAAAACTTATAGACACAAACTGGAATGCAGAATTAGGACAAATACAATAACGATGTTACATGGCGCATATTTATAGGACCTGAACCTATAACTATAAACTACAAAAGTAAAGTGGGTGACCAGAGCCTGGGGATGTGGAGAAAGGAAGTGGATCTACACATACACACACAGAGCATACAGAAACTGCAAAATCTATTTGAATAAGAATGAGATTAAATGTTCATTCTTACACAATACACTTAATAAAAGATTCCTGATGCTTTTTTTTAAAAAAGACAAAAAGAAGAAACAACCCAGTACAACTTATGATAAAACATATATATATTATGCACTATTTGTCATATGTTTAAAACAATGGTGACAGCTTTTACACCACAAAAATTAACAGCTCTGACCCATACCACTAACTCAGGACAGAATAGAATCAGATAAAAAATTAGCCCCAACTGATTGCTTACAGGAGATAACATACTAAATTGGTCAACCTTGGTGACAACTTATATGCCTTGATATACACAAAGTTTCATGCTTGGTGAACGTTAAAAATAAAGGTTGAGGTGCCCTGAAGATTCAGATATCTTTAGTCTTGGCAAGGGGATGAGCAGTGGTTTTTTTCAGGATTCCAGCACTAGAATTAAATGCCCAAATTTTGTCTCACTTATATCATGATCCTTCAGTCCTTTTCTGAATCTGACCCTTTCTCCCAAAGTTGCCAAGGTTTTAGTCAACAATTTGTCTACTACCGTTCATCTAATTGCTTCTTCCTCCTGGCAATAATAATTTGACAGACATTGATGTTTTTAACAAAGAATGAAGCCACAGGAAAATCCCCAAATCAGTCTAGACATTTTGCCTCGAAGGACTTTGCCTGACCTATGCCAAAATTTTGCTAAACTGCTACAGCTGACTCCACTTCCCTGCTACAGAGGATACTAAAATGCTTCACACATGTTTGAAAAAGAATCCCAGTAATGTTGTGCCCTTTCAAAAAGTACTTTAGAAGTTTACAAAATCCACATGGAATACACTCCCTATTATTTACATACAGAAAAGACAATACTTTGAGCAAATACTTTTACAATGGCCCTAACAGTGGCCAACTTCCTTTCTTACTCTGGCAAGATCTTCCCTGAACATTTCTATGGGTTTGTTAGAGGAGAACCATTTTAGGATTTCCTTTTCTTCTACTAATGACCAGGTTGGACAGTTCACAAAACATCTCTTTTCCCCATCTCCACCCAATCTGTGGACATCTTGCAATGATTTTTTGGGGGAGTGGAAGAACATCTGCCTCCCAGAATTCAGCATCAAAGTATGTGAATGATTCTCTCTGACACACTATTGTTTTGTATCTTGTCATTACTATCTTTATATATAGCTGTTCTCTCCTATGCAGACAGATGTTGTAATGGCCCATAAGTAAATGTAATTGCTTAATAGTCAAAGAGTGCTAATGTTGGCTATGAATGAACAGATACACTAATTTAGTGTAGTCCCAAAAAGTACTAATCTCTACATATTTTCTACACAGATTAGATAGAATCCCTAAAATCACACTGATCTGTGTGGATATCTGTAAGGAGGTTATAGACATGAATCAGAGAAATGTCTCTAAATATGCTGAAGCTCATTCACCTTCAATGAGTATTCCTGCTTCCTGTTCCTATTTTTTTTACTTCAGCTTCATTGTTCTGATTAGCTAAATATAAACTTCCACACTCTGCAAAAGGTCTACTATCAACAGATTATTAAACTAACTATATATGTTACAAACACCTCACCTTCCCCAAAAAGTGCGTAGTTCTTGCAGTAAATTTCCACAGGTATAGCAGATCTTGAGGAAAATTAGATAATGTAAGATAATGTATAAATTAAATAATGTAAGATAATGTATAAAATTAGATAAGTAAGATAATGTATAAATGATCAGCAGAAAAAAATGTGTATCTTTTTTTTTTTTTATAAGATTCTTAAAAAAGCTATCCCTGAATTTTGAATTAGTGATCAGACTTTGTCGTATCACCCACATATGAAGGATTCCTGCAGAATAGCATTCTAACATGTCCTGCTCTTTTTTCAGCTGTTTGGAGCTATTCCCTCTCACAAGGTTCTTGGCTTCCCTGGACTGGTGGCATTGGTGAGCAACTCTCTGGTATTCCCCACATTCATGCTGACAGCTCCTTAACCATTGTATCATCTTACCAGGGCTGTTTGTTCACGTATCTGACATAGAAGCTGAATCTTCTACCTACCACTCCTCTTCTGCTTCCATTTTTGGTTTCTCTTCCAGATCATGAAAGGGTGAAGCTTTTTAAATGCTCCTGCTACCTTTCTTGCTTTACAGATACGTTTCAAGTGTTCAATGCTTTCAGTATTTCAGCCTTTATATACTGTGGTTGCATTACTTTGTACAGAACACATGACATGACACTACAAGATGCTTTGTGCTAAAGACAAAAAAAACCTTAGAGATCTTTGTGCATTTCACAATATGTCAAAAACAAGTATTAGAGAAATCAGTCTCAGCCTACTCTGATTAAAGGAAAATTGTAGTCTACCTGACTTCCCGATACTCTAATTCTTTTAAAAGGTACTGCTGCAGGGAACACTTGACTTCTGGTAAGTGAAGTCTTTCCCCCACCCACCTCCTCCCAGGCTTGCAGGATCATACTCCACATTTATTCCCATTTAAATTAAGTGGTGGAACAGAAACATGAAACTACCTTAAGCAAAAATGAACAAGTCTGGTCTAAGGAATCTATCCCTTATTTGCTATCTTTGGAAAGGGTGAATTTTCAATTAACACTTAAACTTTCCTGATTTTTCTTGGGATTGATAAAAGTAGAAAAGGAACAGGTATTTTTAAAGATCAGGAATTTGTTATTAACATAACAAAATAAAAATAATTTTAAAAAAATTCAATTGGCTGATTTTGTCACAGGTAGTTTAGAATTTAAGTAAATCATAGATTCTGCCTTTTTTTACAGCTCTTCCAGAGGTTTTATAGTTATTAGAGATTTGCATTTTTGATTTTAAAATTTTTAATTTGTCCATTTACTGTGGTTCATCACATTGTGCGGGAAAAGAGAACTCACAAATTAAGACATACCAGAACTAAGAGTAGTGATGCAATGTCACATTTATCCCCTTAACAAATTTATACATCCTTTTACCTAAAATCCCAAGGAAAACCCCTGGCTAACATAAAGCCTCCCACCTGCAAGACCCACACACACTACAAATACAGCTCCTTCTCCCGTTGCAGTTGTTTGCATTGGTCACTTGTCCACCCTGAGCCAGATATACATTGTACAAGTAAAGGTTTTAACTTTTATGAATTTTATAAAACTTATCAGTTGTATAAATTTGAAAGTTAATAGTTATGAAGTCAGAAGTCTTGACATCATAACAGTTAAATCAGAAAGTAACATATATCTGAACAAAGATCTGTTGGGAATACATGTTTTAGGCAACAGGGAAAATGTAAGACCGAAAACTAAATTAAATGCATTACAATGAAATGCAGGTGAACAACCTGGCTAAATTCCTCAAAATCTGTCCTGAATTTTTGGCACCAAATGTAAAGGGGATTCCCTGTAGTACACATATATTTTAAGATATTATTGTAAATCAATCTTTGATATTTGTACATAAAATTAATTAGAGGAGATTCAACAGGGCATGTATTTTTCCCCAAATCATTATTATCCTTTTTTATTTAAGCAAGAAATGAAAAACATTTTCTAAGGAAATTACTTAATTTGGTAAAGATCATACAAATATATTTTTCCATATTTTAATGGTATTAATACCTTATTCCTTTCTAGTTCTAGATAAATTTAAAACAGCAATAAAAGGAGAAGGACCTGTAGTTTGCTCTTCCCAGATTGCTACCAGACAAGAAGAGACAAAAAAGATTGCAGACAGCAAACCTGCAAGGGTCAGAAAACTAACCTTTAACTGGATTTCCCAACTTCATAACCTTTAACTGAATTTCCCAACTTCGTCAATATATTTAGAGATCTTACATTCACAAACACATCTGGAAGTAAACACTCTAAACCTATCTACTCACATCAGGAGGTGCATTTAAATAGAGATGGAGTTTAAAAGCAGTATTCCATATTACCCACAGTGTAACTGAAAAGCTTGTGTTACTTGAAGCACTAATTCAAATGGACAGTTTCTTTCCAAGGAATGCATGTTTGACTGTTGTTTTTCCCCACACTGTTGTTGCATAAAGGTCACAACTGTATAAAATACACAGGCATGAGATCGTGATCCCAGGCAGAGTCAGCCAAAATGAATTCCATTCCCAGCTTTGTGAATGACTTGCAACATGAGTAACAAAATTATTTTCTCTTCTTTGTTCATCTATACAATGGTACTTACCTTCACCAGGCTATGGGAATTGATTATGGATATGTTTATATTTAGAAAGCATCATAAGCTGCATCCATTCCTACAAAAATCTGTCCTACAGTAGCTTGACTAGGTTTTTCAGGACAACGATTATCTGTCTTTTTTTATTTGTTTGTACAGTTCCCAGAACAATAGGTTCTTAATCCTTGACTTGGACAGCTAGACACCATTGAAACATAAATTATTAGGAAACAATATGAGTTGAGAGATTTTAGCAAAGTGTTGTACTTCCCAAGGGTCCAGGCACAGAGCATTAAAATGACCAGAATTTAGCCAAAGCAAAGGAAACTGGGGACAAGAAACCATAGCCTTGGTTGCTTCTAACAACTTTGGTGGCTTGTTCTTGAAAGAGCAGGGATACAAAAAAGAAGACTGATGGAATGCATATGTGAGAAAAAAACTATTCAGAAGACCGTAAGAACTGCAAATATAGTTGTCTTTTGAGTGAGGCATTTAGGGCAAGAGCTTTTTATGTATTTGCAAATTATAAGCAAACATGGTAGAAAAAGTACTGGGTTATTTAGGGGTTGGGGGGAAGTTGGTTGCAAGAAACAGCACATAAACATGCAATTTGCCAACAGATACACACATCAAAAAAGGTTGTATAACCAACAGTAGCAGTTGTCTCTTGAGATGTGTTTTTATGCACACAGAGGCTACATTTCTTTTGAGTATACCCACTACATTCAAGGTAGAATCTCAGAAGTATCAGTTGTGTGTCATACACTAAGAACAACCCCCTGCTTCCTATCAGCAAAGAGGTTGAAGCCAGTCCAATCACTTGAGTAGCTCTTCATTTCGGATAGTCCTTCATCTTCAGCATCTAATATCTTCAAGTATCAAGCATAAAGGGTATGATATGGAATTTGTGCCAACATTTCTAAGGAAAACAATTACTGAACAATTAAGTAACACCTTCTTCATTGCCTGTTCTCACATTTTTCTGTTGTTAGTGACTTCTAAGCTTTGTACGCTCTGAAAGTGAGTATCAGAAACTTGGGCTTGTTTAGAATTGAAAGACGGATGGGAAGCATGACTGTCAGCATTAACATGAAAAATAATTCCTTCCAAGTGACAAATAAAGAAATGCTCTGCTTCCAGTCAGTCTGGAAGATACCTGGAGGACAGGCAATTTCCACAAGGTGATGAATGAAAAGGAAGTAGTGTTGAGACGAAAGGCTGGAATGTTTCCAGTAAACTATGAATGCAGGGTGGGGCAAATGAAAGCAGTCTTCAGGGCAAATTAAGGCAAAAGAGTCAGGGTTTAATACATTACTCACAACTTTAATTTTCCTGAATAAATTTAATTTCAAAGCAATGTATTAGGAAAAATGAAAAATTACAACAGAGACAAGTAAACATTATTTTCAGCCACTAATCAAAGTATGTATAATACACATGCAACAAGAAACAAAATAAACATTTACCTAGATGTAGCAAGTTATATTATCTCAGTATTTTAGAACAGCCTGTATCCCACTAAATTACTATAAAATGTCATTATTACACTGTGCATCCAAAACCCTTTGATACTCTCAGTCAACAATACATACTTTATATAGACACCTAACTTTAAACATAACAACCCACTAATTTAAGTAATTTATTTAATGCACAATAAAAACTAAAGCAAATTTGTCTTTCCAGCCATTTAGACCCATCACCCCTCCTTGTATTTAAAAGTTAACTAATAAAAATTTGAATAAATTAGAATGATAAGGCTTTTTTTAAAGACTCAGAAGTAACATGCATACAGTTTGATGTAATCTGAAATTGGTGCTGAAGCTCTATTCTTGAAAGAAGAGAAATTAAGTTACCTTTTTTTTCTTTTTAACTGAAGTAAATGGAAAAAGGGTCTTAGAAAGTCTTAATATCTTACCTGTTGGTATGCTTCATAGATTATATCAAACAAGAAAGCCTGAGGCATTTCACTCGCTCTGTACCTGGCACGTTCCAGTGAGTGGTCCAAGCAGCCATCAGCAGCAGAGGCAATAACAGTAGAAACTAAAGGACGAATTGCTCCTGCTGCCTGTGGAACAAAACACAACGAGAGACCTAAATGTTATCAACATTAATTTATATCACAAAGCTTTAGTTGAAAAAGCATTAATTTTTTTTTTCCTTCTTTATCTTTTCTATTTCTCATAATCCGTACGTCATACTACTTAGTCTGTATGAGACTTTCAAGATTAATGTAGCCATGGAAGATTGTATAAGAACACTTGAAGGGACAATTTGCCAAAAAAAGAAAGAAATCTTAAGTCCTTTATAAACATCTACTGCAAATACATGTACAGATCTAAGATGTTAATTCTTCAGACTTTCTTCTCGATACATTGTAGGCAGTTTCTGTGAGGACAGTTCTAGGCCTATCCAGATAGCAAACAGCAGCAGACACATCTGAGAAGTCTTGACAATCCACAACACCTATTGCTTTCACAACTCAACTTGATCTAAACTGATCTAAATTGATCAGAACTAAGCTACAAGAAAAATTTCAGAAACTTGAGCTTGTTCTTCTGTGTTGAATTCACCCTGTGAAATACCAAGTAAGCACACTTACTGGTGAAATCAAAGGGAACACAGAAGATACATCTGAAAGTACTCAATATCCAGCAGCACTGTGCTGCAGAACAGATATTTAAATGCTTATATTTCAGTTTTAGTTTTGCTTAGGTTTGAAACCAATTAAACATATACCTTTGACTTTTTCATCAATATATAATATTAAACATCTGTGGCATCTCTGAAACAGAACTCTCCTACGTGGCTTTAGGCATTTTGATAGCAGAAAGTTACCCATACTTTACCGTAACTTATCAAATGCTCAGGTGCTTTGGGTGTAGCTTAAGACAACTGGGACAAGAGTGGTCCCTACAATAATGAAGAAAAGAATGCAATGGCAGAATACTGCTTACCAAGTCACAGGGCAAAAAGCATGCTCTCCATCAATGCTAACCACTGAGAACAGCACCTTCACACTATACTGCTTATTATGAATTTTTAAGATTAATAAAAAAAGAATGATGCTGTTTCAAAATATGTGGAATTACCCAATATCTTAAAACAGCATACCTAGAAAAATCATTGCCAGTGGTGAATTCTGACACTTTTTACTGCAGCCACAGATTTTCTGAGGTTTAGTGAAATTTGACACAGAAAAAAAAATAGGTCCCTTATCACATATGAGCGATTTTACTTATCTCTGTTGGCAAATCCTGCCCTAATACATGAGTCCTGTCCATTCTTAGATTTCTGACCTCAGATAATCATAAAATGACAGAAAAAGACAAAAAAGGTTTTGCCCTCTCAGAAGAGAAAGAACAAGTTCTCTTCCTTCCCCTTTTTACACTAGTAAACAATAAAACAAAGGTGAATGCAGTTAGCATGTTGAGCACTTTACGAGCTCTAAACTACAGTTTCTCAGTTCACTTTTTTACAGAATGAATACAGAGATGTGAGCCAATTTCTCATGCCCAAAGAGTTCTGGTATGCAAGGTGAAGGAAGAGAAAAGATTCAAAAGATACATGTGAGAAGAGAAATATCTGAACTACTTTCTCAAAATCTGAAAAGCACTTTTTCTTTCTAATACAAGGAGATACCTATAAAAAAACTACATGGAGCAAAACACTATCATCCAAAGGCAAAATGTGCTACATAAAGATCAGTAAAAATCATGCAATCACATAAGAACTGTCTGTAAAGAATCTCAAGAAGTCATATAGGCCACCTTTCTGTCCTAGGCAGGATGAATTTTATTTCTGTAATAGAAAACACAAACTGAGAAAACTAAACACCACTATAATTTTAGTAATATGTCAGTGTATTAAATGAGGTGTAAATTTAACAGATGTACTTAGAGCAAAAGTTGTGCATAGCAGAAGTAGAGAGACTAAATTATCTGCAACTTGTCCCCTCTCTATTTCCTATGATTCAAGGACATGGATTATTACATCTATATCCAGCTGCTGGGCATTTGGACTATGTTATTTTGCTCTGCCATCATATTTTAATTGGTCACACATACACACACACAAAATTATAAAAATTAGAAGGTCATGGGAAAAGAGAGAGAGAAGCATGCTACCCACAGTTTTTCTGTAATTAGCTATATATTTGAATTTTTTTTCCTGGAGCAGTTACCATTCCAGAAAGCCATTTAGCAAAAGAGGGTTCCTTAGGCTGATCCAATATTTTATTACAGTTTTTAACAACCCTGTCATGTTACATTTTCAGCATAAAACAGGCTGGAAGAATACAATGTGACTTGCGTAACCAAATCTCACAAGTGAAACATGCGCTCTGAGGAACAAAAAGCCAAACTGCAATTCTAAATAAAATTGAATAGTCAGAATTATGTTCTTAAAAGAACTCTGAAATGCATTGTTTTCTTGCCATCTGGTTTATTGCACAATAAAAAATTATGAATATCTGTATTGGTATCTTTGTGACAATACTGAACCACAACTCCTGCTCTGCTGAGGCCTAGGTCTTCCAAACAATTCAGAAAGACCTAATTTCTACTAAATCCAAATTGTATTAGCAACATTTTTTTTAAACTCTGCAATTAACTTCTCAAGTAATTGAAAGCTTCACGGCACTTAACATTTAACAAGTGCATTTTTCCACCAACTACAATTTTCTTTTACAATACCCCATAACTAAGTCCAGTGTGGCAGGGTAAGTTTTTCCCCTCTCTTCCTGCCACTTCAGTAAGAAATCACAAGTTGGGAAAAATAAGATTTTTTTTTCTGGAGCAGGTCTACTCAAACAGTACCTGACACTGATTGAAATCATAAAACTTAATACAAAGAATAAGATTCATGGCTTACTTCTGATCATGCAAAAGAGAGAAGTTCTGTGTATGCAGAAACAGGATAATAAGCAGTCATTTGATTTTAAAAGAAAGCTCCAGCTTTTACTCCAGAAAAGGACAACTCAGTCCGTGACTGAAAGCAGAATGGACAGCTCTGGTACTTAGTAAAGCCAAGAAGTTTCAACTGCTCAGAAAACCTTCATATGTTAAAGAGCTGCAGACCAAAACCCCAAAAGCTGAGCTTGAACATACTTGCTAAGGTGCAGCACTGAGTCAATACCTTAAAATCCTGAGACAAGATACAGAAACTGATTCTGTTTTGCTCACTACTGGCTCACTTTCCACAGGACCTTTCTCTGTCTCACAAACATACATGGGTTCTTTCAATCAGGTGATGTGACCCAACACAGGGCTGCATTTACCACCTCAGTGACACAAGAACTACATTAATTCCTAAGGCCACTTTCAGACTGCATGAAATTGGGACCAAGCAAGGGAAAACACTGGGCTGTGGCCCTGCACTGTTTTCATAAGGCACAAGAGAGCTGAGTCCCAAACACAGGACACTTTGCATCTGCAGTACTGCTGGCAACATCCCTGAGCTGGTAGAAGCCAACAGAGCTGCCAAACCCATGCTGGCTTACACAGACCTCACCACACATGCTTCTGCTTCCAAAACTGGCTCATTGTATCTTCATTCATGGTCTAGGCATAACATCTGGCATGTGAAATCAAAAGAATTGAGCTGTGAGTTTTGTCTCATATACAGGCCAAAGAGAGGCACACTTTCAATGGCTCATTCTGCAGTACTTCTTTCTGGTTAGAACAAACGTCCCCCCTACTCTGAAAAGCACAAATTTCTGAATTCCACCTAGCAGCCTTGCAATGAACTGAATGGGGAATTTAGGAATTTAAGACAGGGATACAGAATACATTCTTCCATTCAGAAACTTAAATATTAGGGCACAGTAGGGACAATACAATAAGGCAGTATTGTAGCTAAAGGGACTTTTGTCCCTGATAATTGTGGGGTGTAAGTGAAGAACACAATCATTCAGCTAGTCCACATCTATTCAGCTACAACAGCAAGCATTTTAATCCTTGCAAGCGATTTCCATGTTGGTTTTTGTGGTTATAAATCAGCAACAAAAAATTAGTTTCATATTAGTAAAAGAGAGTATATACTGAGTTTCAGGTATTTGAATTTTATTTGTTCTAATTTGAGAAGCATTGACTTGATCTTTATGTCAGGAATGCACAAGTATTTGGCCCGGCTCTCAGGCGAGGTTCAGACATGAACTTAAAAGTTAATAAAACAAAGAAAACCTATCCTCATTTAAAATTATAAGTACTTGCAAATGTCACTGTAGTTCTAAAAATCTTTTTTGCACTTTAAATTACCATAGCACAAAATACAGAGTCTAAAACAAGTGCCTGGGTCTTATACTGACATTTCCCTACTCAAGAATACTTGTCTTCCAATTTCTAATAATTTTGAGCCAGACCTCAAGAAGATTTGCTTTCAAAATCATACAGAAAATGCATCATACACCCTTCCTGAATGTGAAGTGGATACTCAACAGATAGTTAAACTGAATTTATTTAAATGTCCACTTCACAGCCTTCAAGCCATCCTACTTCAAACACAGTCAAGCACTAACATTGGCATCTCCAGGAAACACATTTATTTCCCCCATTTTTGCATATTTTGTTAAATAAATCAGTTAAAGTATCCAAATATGAGTGACCAAGCTCTTAATATACTGCTTCATAGCATAACGGACACTGAAACAAATACCACTAACTGGTTAGTCTTCTTTTGCAGACAAAATATTGGAAGAAAAAATAACCTTCTAATCTATGAGTTCCTTAAAACAATGCTAAAATGCCCTAAAACCACAGAATTCTATCAACTTCAGGGGAAGTGACAGACTGCTGTTACTCAGAAGCAAGCTCATGCATTGGTCTGGTGAAACTGAACCCACTTCCAGATGCTTTTAGGAACAACAGGTGTCTTCTATGACCCATTTTAAACTGCACAAATCAAAAACATTTACAAAAAGGTTCTAAGTCTTGCGTTCATTTTTTTTTGCATAACTGTCTAACCACAACATGCATTCAAGAATTAAAGGTTCAATGGTGACTGAAAAAAAGGTAGAGAATGAAGTGCATGAGGAAGGTCAGTATAACAAGGCATCACAAGTGTTTTCAGTGTACTAACCCACCTTTTCACTAAACAGTAACACATTGTTCTCAGTTTATCATACGTCCACTCTAACAAGAAGTTGTTTACATATGTGTATTCAGTGAATCCATAACCAGGGTGAGCTTTAAGATCAGACAACACAATCAGTTCAAGGACTGCTGAATCCAAAAAGTATTGATGACATCTTTTATTACAAAATGAAATATGAATTTTTACAACACAGAAGCTGACACACAACATAACTTGGCTAACATAACGCAGTATAGCTTACTTTTACTGAATATTCATAAATAATTAAAATCCTCATTTATTTATAATAAGGTAATATTAGGTAGTAAAATCCAAACAGAACCCATTAAAATTTTCATAAGTATTAGGGAGGGAGTTGGAGCTTTTATCACAAGCAAGAAATTATCCAGCTTACAGATATCCAAAACACAGTGCAGTATTCACCCGAGACCAACAATCCCCATCTACAGCACAACACACCAAGAACAAGTTATCAAATAGCCAAAAGCTCCAAAAGAGCATGAAAACCAACACACATTGCTGATTCAGTCTTTTTGGGTAGCCAATGCTGAAACAGAACAATGCTAAACAGCTGCAAATCTCAACAAGTTAAATGACATGGACTAGGAAGAAAAAAAAAACTTGTAGCGGCACAATATCCTTACAAAAAATGTCGGAACTACAATTCCTTTTGTTTTAAAACAGTGTGGTAACAAGTTCAGACAACCACAGATCCTCCAGGCTGGCCTACTACAAAAAGAGTATGTGTGTCTTTGGCATACTTACCTTGTCCCCAGTAAGCCTCAAGTACTAATGCAGACCCACAAAGTCCACTCACACAGCCAGTCTGGAGCCCTCAACTTCAAGTGAGTGGGAATGACAGCCTAAAACTTCACAGAGTCTAGTCATAAATGAGCAAAGCCTTCCATCTCTCTAACATGACTTCTTTTCACTTTTTAATTACACCTACAATACTTTTTTCCTCCATTCATAGCCTCTGTCTCCCCTGAAATTCATTTTCCCTATGCTATTTTCTCAGCTGTCTAGTAGCATTAAGTGTGTATTTTATGTTTTATTTGTTTAATATTTTCATCATCCCAACTAACAATTCAGTGCTTTAATATTACTTAGGAATAGGCCTGATATGAGACATAGAAAAGCAAGCCTTTGATTGCTAAGTTTAAAACAATTCTCCTATTCTTAAACTTTTACATGTTTTCTCAATATTCATATTTATAAATTTTAATTCTTTATTCAGACTTGTTTTCAACTCTGATAAGCAAAATTGAACTGAAGCAAGACTCACAAATAATTTAGCCACCCTGCCTTAGAAAAAATAAACTTGGCTTGCACATATACACTAAAAATAGTATATTAGAAATACATTTTTGTAATTTCAAAGCAGCTAACTTCTTTGAAACTGTATGCTGGAGATGGTGGGGCTTGTCACACTTAGTAGGACAACTATATCCATCTTGGAACACCATTAAAGTCAGTTTTATAATTGTGAACTTGGTAAACATACAAGCAATTTTATCTTGCTTTTCTATGAAGACAAGGATTGCATTAGGACACTGGTGAACAATGTAACAATAACAATCAATGTTAATTTAGACAAGCTAGGTATCTAACAGTTTACAAATATGTCCTGGAATGGTTTTTGTTGGGTGAAAGACTATTTATACATTTCCAAACACTACCATGTCATAAGGATTTCAGTCTAAACTAAGTCTGGCTGTGAACCAGCAAAAGAAGCTCAGAATAACTATGATTAATTTCTTCTCATTTTATTCCTTCAAACTGTTTCCACATGTTACTACAGGGAAAGTATTCTTTTACACAGATCAAACTACTTTCCAGGAAGGGCATTCACAGCCATCTACAGTATGAAAAAAAAACCAGAAATAAACACAGTACCTCTGATACATGAAACAGGTAGAAACCTGCATTTCTTTTCAGACATTTGCATTCAAACTAATTGTATCTACAGCAATCAATGTACTTCAGGCACACTCAGTAATTACGATTTAAGTTAGAATAATTGTCTCTACTGAAAGATTTCCTATTTCAAATTTATCAAATAGAACCTTCAAAGCAAAATTCAAAAACTGAATTATAAGATTAAAATACTTCACATATTTAAGAGGTTGTTCTTTTCAGATTTCTTCTATATCTAATAAAACAAAGGCATATAACCATTTTTGCAAAATAAAGCAATTAGAGAATTACTTCTAATGCACATTTAAGGTATAGCATTAAAATACCATATCTTAACCTTATTTTCTTATGTTTCTTTTTTTGCTTTTCATTTTCTGTATTTTGTATCCAGCTCTTATCTAAGACTACAAGTTTTTTTCTATAAGCAAAAGTATTAATATATGAGAAGTTTTATGATTCCAGTGCAGAGATGGAAGATTTAGGATATTTCCTCCTCCAATATACAGAAATCCTAGCAAAACAACTCTATTGTTGATGGAGACAGAAACAAAGTCATGACACAAACCATAAGCCACCACGCCTTTACAGAAGTGCAGTTGAAAACAACTATTCAACTATGCGAGCAAAGTTTTCTAAACTTAGGCGTGAACACTTGTTCAAGCCCAAACTAGCCAAGCTTCCAAACTGAACTAATACAAGCCTGCACATAGTCCTCAGAGTTCATAACCTCATTCTGCACCCAGAACCCACTTACTTTCTGGACAGCAAGGCAAGGCAGCAGTTTGATTGCATGGCTTCAACTCAAACCTGTCACCATCTGCCCCCATAACTCATTCTGTAAATGTCGTGTCCAGAAGACCCCCAAACCAGCTGCACACTTCTCTTGAAGGACCAGATACAGCATGGAGTCTGTCAGGACTACAGGACAAGCAAGGTGACTCAGTAAAGAACAGTGCACCACAATAAAGGTAGAGGTGCTCTCATTAGCATGCAGAAACATAAATTTGAGTCCAGGGCATAGCATACTTTCACCCACACTCACACCCAGACTCTCCCATGTAGCACAGACATAACTCATGTGACTGTGCTGTGGTGGGGCCAGGATTCCTTCTACCTATTCCTTCTACTGACAAACAAGCACAATCTGCAACCTGGGCTGTGTATCCATTAAAAATTATGTCTGAAGAAAAAGGATTACTGTCTTTCTGCAAGGGTATCTTCTTTAACAAAAAGAATAATTCTTAAATTACCTTAGTTTGAATTTTGTTGGGGAAAAGAAAAAAAAAAAAAACCAAAAAACAAAATTCATAATCCTTATGGCTACGGCATGTTTGATTTTCATTAGTGAGCACTAGAATTTCTTTTATGTAGGCAGTATCACCAGCCAGTGCAATTTCAGCTATCTTGACACATTTGCACTGGCAGCTTTTAATTGCCCAAGGACAGAACTGGTTGAAATGTTAAACAAGCCTAGTCTTACACAGGTATTAAACCTAATCATCAGCTAGACAAAAAGAAGGTTAATTAGAACACATGTAAGGAGTTTTGAACACTAGGAAAAAAAGGCTTGTATGCTAAACGTCACCTAATTTCCTTAAAGTCTGTTTACCCAGCTGGCTAGAAGCAACAGTCAAACTCACTAAAATTGGGCACATGTTAATCTTAAACCAACACCAGGAAGGAAGAAGTTATAATTGTGTTTATTCCTAGCTGAAAGAGAGGGGATGTTTAATCAGAAATTTAATATACACTTTGATCCAATGTTAATGAGCTGACACTATGTTGTACATTGAAATTACTTCAAAGACATAAGATGTCTTAAACAAATGTAATGTATATTTATAACACTGTTTAAGAAAAAGAAAACATTTCTTCTAATGAGGTCACCTTTATCAGAATATACTATCTGAGTAACTGGGGATAGCACATGTACATCAAGACATGTCAGAGCCCCAATTAGCTAGAGCAAACTAAGGAAGATAACAGCAACTGTTGCTCAAAAAATTAAGATCTCATATGGCCTTTTTTACTTTACATAATTTCTGTTCTTTTGTATTTAAAGCATTTACTTCTAAGCATCAGTAAATATTGTTTTCATCTGATCAACCCCATGCTAAATTCTAAATGTTATTCTGTGGAACAAATAAGATTTCTCAGAGAAAATAGAAAAGGTTCCCCTGAAATAGGAATACATAAATAAAAAAATATATATAGATGTTTAAAATAGAGGAAAGAAGCAGAACTAGATGTATCTATCACAGGCTACAGTTTTTCAACACACAGCACTGAAAACAAGCTCAAATATGTACCATAAGTGGAAAAGAAGCAAAACCAAGTACATATGTACTAAGGAAAAGGGAGGAGTGGTACTGCAAACAATGACACAACATTTATATGAACGCTTGATTTCATATTAAAATTGGATTTTTTTTTAAAAAACAGAATGAAAGTAAGTCGTAAGAATGTCATTTATATTGTTCTTGTACAATGAATTACTGACTTAAATTTTTAAAACATTAAGTTTTAAAAACTTAACATTAAGTAACATTAAGTAACAAAAAGTTACAAAAGTTCACAGGATTAAACCAATATATACATTTTTAATGCGTCATACAAATTATATAGCATTTCTTCTAGTGTATATCTGTGCATTCCTTGTGAGAATTCAAGAATGGTCAAGGAAGTTAGTGTTTTCCATAGATACAATAGTAAGGTACATTACATAAAATATATTTTGTCATATTATTAGCCAAAAAAGTTCTTACTACCTTAGTCAACATATTTAACCTTTTTTTGTCACAGTGTAATAACTGGAAATGTTTAACAACATGCTCTCATTTAACAAGATTTTTTTTTTCTTCTAGACACATTTTTTAAAAATATTTTAAAGTTTGGTATAGAGTATGTATAATGCTACTAACAATCTATATTAAGTATATGATACACATCACACTGGCATCCCTCACCTAAAGAGCAGCACATGCTGGTGCAGAGTTTCAAGACTTTCTTATGACCTATTTATTCTTTTCAGTTGTCAGCAATAGTTTTACATTATACACAATTAAAATGGATTCTGTAAGATGTATAATTTGGTCTAAGCAATTCAAATATTTCAAAGCAAATCACATGGCCAGTAACCCACCATCAGTTTTCAATATATTTTGAAGCATTTTAAATCATACTTACAGCTTTACATTTTGGCATTCATTCAACATAACTGACAATAAGATGAGCTACCAGCACTTTCTTGTTCTAAAATGTGCTATACTGCAAATCTAGGTGGCAAAATTTAAGCAAAACATCTGCCCTAAAAATTAATGAAACACGAAAACAATCATTTTTGTCAGTAAAATAAACAAGACTTCCAAACTGATCAAAACTAACAAGACTGTTCATTTTATTTTGACTGCATAGTATTACCTTGCTTTAACAAGTAATGAAGCACAACTTACAGTTAGCAAGACATCTTTCATACCCCATGTCCTGATTTACATTGCAAAAAAAAAATCAGTGAGCATGCACTCTGCCACAAAGGATTTTGCATATTACAGTAAATCAATATAAGGACAAGTTAGCACTTGTATTCAGCAGAGCAGAAATCTTGATGCAACTGCCACAGGAGTTAAAATTGTTTTTAGGGGGTTTATACTTTAAGAAGAATATTTTACCTCCAAGCAGCGTGCATCATTACAAAACCAACATCACAATGTGAAGGCTACTGATCCACTGCATATCACTTAACAAATGATTAACATTTTACGAAGAAGAAAAAAAAATTTCAATGTGTTGTAGGAATACTCTTGCACAATTTAATCAACCAAATGCAAAACTGCAACGTTTAATTAATAACCCTTTTCCCACGCACACAGTCCTGAGCAACCAAACCCCACAGGCACTAGAGTTTGTGGTCACACAGTGCCCTAAGCAACTCTTCACTTGATTATCAAGTGTCTTTGCCTCATGAACTTGCTCAGCTGCTTCTCTCAGAACTGCTTGTGCCTCTCCTTGCAGCAAACCTTGGACTCAAGTTTCTTTCCCTTACAGTCCTCTAAATTCAAAATTTCAAGTCACCTCTTCATATAGGCTTTATCTAACACTTTCTGTTATCAAGGGCCTTGTAATATGGATCATTACACCTTACTATGTCAGTTTGGCTCAAATAGTGACTTTAATACATGTATGTGTGGATTTGATATCTCATGAATTCTCTCCTACATGCTCCAGGGCTCCTCAAGGCAGTTTTAGTTCTTTCTGTACTACAGCCCACTTACTTCTTGGAAACAGGACGATAAACACAGAACCAGTCCAGCAAATATTACAGCATATGAAACAGGCCAAGTTGGCTTTCAGAAGCTTCACCTAACCTGCAGGGCTGGTGCTGTCCTCACCACCACCACCCAGATTACAAACTCAGCCAAAATGCAGCTGGGAACACTTCTGCTTGAAAATTCAGATAATCTTTCTTTTCAATGCAATATTTGGTGAAAAGGACTAAAATTTACATGGCTAACCCTTAGTCAGAGAGGTATGCCTAAGAACCTCTTCCAGATCTTGCCATGTAGCAGTTGCTAGTATGATCCAAGGCCTTTATTCAGCTTCTCATGCATGCTGGACAAGATAATATTTCCCTTATTTTAAGGAACAATTCTTTAAATCTTGTATCTGCTGCAGGAAGGAGAAATCAGAGCGCTAAATAGACTCATCTTTGTTAAAGGCTGCTTTATTTCCCAAATGCAATATTGTTTTCCCAGATAAAGCATATAGATTTTAAGTAGCCTCAAATAAACAGCAGTACCATATGTTGTTTCTCTAAATTTAAAGGGGTACATTTTAAAGACATTACATAAAAATTACCCCAACAATCACTTAAGTACAGGAAACTACGCTCAGAATTTATTTTCAGAATAAACTAACCCTATCTAAAAAAAAAAAAGGATGGATTAAGCCACCTTTTAAAAATACTAGTTGTGTTTGTAGTAGGCTGGTTCTGTTAGTACCACACACTAATGCTGCCAAGAAAAAAAAGAGATTATAATTTAAGTTTCTATCTATGATTTATGTATTTCAGTGGGTGAATTGCATCCTTTGTAATAAATGTGGTGAATCATCTAAAGCACTTAAATTGAGACTGGGAAATGACAGAGCTGTTTTTCCCCTTACCAATGCCCTCCCACCAACGAACATTACATCTTGTTAGGACTAAGACTGCAAGTACTTACTAACAATGCATTAGTTCTGCATTCAACCCAGAAAACAATTAATAGCTTGGCTGAGAAGGTTTTAATTTCTGTGGGACCAAAAATGTGATAAGCTATGGAAACATCACTATGCTTTCGATAGTTATCCATTAAAAAGGAAAAATGCATTGTATAACTGGTTTTTGTACAACAGCAAAACCACACTTCATTTCTTCACACATTTAGGGCTGCTAAGGAGCTTCTGATCTTTACAATGATGTGGAATCACAAAATAGTTTGGGTTGCAAGGGAACCATTTAAGGGTCATGTAATCCAAGCCTGCTGCAGTCAGCACAGACATCTTAAACTCTGAGATCAGCCTTGTTCAATCAGACCTTGACTGTTTCAAAGGATGAGGCATCCATCATCTCTTTGGGAAAACTTTCCCCATGTTTCACCACCCCCACCGTAAAAAAATATTTGTCTCTACCTAGTCTGAATCTATTCTTTTTTAGTTTAAAATCACTACCACTTGTCCTATTTCAATAGGCCCTGCTAAAAAGTTTGTCCCCATCTTTCATATAAGCCCCTTTCAAGTGCTGAGATGTCACAGTAAGTTCTCTCTGGAGCTCTCTTGTCCAGGCTAATCAACCCTAACTCTCTCAGCCTTTCATCATAGGAGATGTTCAATCCATCTGATATTTCTGTGACCCTCTGCTGGACCTGCTCCAATAGGTCCATATCTTTCTTGTGCTGAGGTGCCAGATGCAGTAGGCCAGCTGGGTTCTCACAAAAGTAGAGTAGAGGGACATATACACCTCCCTGTATCTGCTGGCCACAGCACTCCTGGCCCAGAACACAGTTGGCTTTCTGGCTGTAAGTGCATACTGTCAGATCATGACCAGCTTTTCATCCACAAGTACCCCAAGACCTTTTCTGAAGTGTCCTCTCAATCCTTTCATCCCCATTACTTTACTGATACAGGGGCTTGCACTTGGCCATGTTGAACCTCAGTGCTCACACAGGACCACTGCTTGAGCTTGTCCAGGTCCCTGTGCATGGCACCCACCCCTCAGACATATCAATCACACCACTCACCTTGGTGTCATCTATATATTTGCTCAGGGTGCACCTGATCCCAATGAGTCTGTGCCAGTGATGAAGGTATTAAAGAGTACTGGTCCCAGTGTGCACCCCTGAGGGAAACCACTTGTCACCGATTTCCAGCTGGACACTGAGGTGTTAACCATTATTCTCTTGATGCAGCCATCCAACCAATTCCTCCTTCACTGAACATTCCACCCATCAAATCCTTCTTTCTCCAATTTAGAGATGAGATTGTGGACAACTGTGTCAAAAGCCTTAGGGAAAACCAGAGAGGCAACATCCACAGCTCTTCCTTGTGCCACTGATGTAGTCACTCCATCATAGAAGGCCACTAGGTTGGTTGAGCGGGACTTGCCCTTGGTGCTCTAATCCCCTCCCTGTCCTCCATGTGCCCTAAAAGGCTAAGAGCATGTAGGTCTTAAAATGTTATTTTATTCTCAAATTGATGAATAACACCCCTACAATTAATTAATAACTATTTTTACACTGACATTAGTCACTCTCCTAAAGTACAAAACTCATTCCATTCATGTCAAGATGGTAACAGTAATATGTCATCAGCTCTTGATTCTGTTTTTGCACAGGGGTCTGACAGGACAGTGAGAGCCCTGCAAAACACCAAGCATATAACGAAAGCAGAACTTCTGAGACCAGACAGAGGATAACTTCAGATGACCCAGTGTATAAATATGAATCAAAAACGATCTTGTCACTGATGCAGCCTTTGCAGCTGGCTAAAATCAGTCTTTGAATATAACTAAGAGGACAAAGACCATGTGTAAAATAATCTATATATGGCAAAACCATAGGAGATAAGAAAACAAAAAGATCCAAGAGCAAAAGTGCAAAGAAAGGTCAAAGGGGGCAGAACCACTCCAGCACTCTGTCCCTATTCAAGTATACCACACCAGATCATCTTACTTACCCACCCAAGTCTTCCTTTACTGTCAGTGAAGAAAAAGAGGTGGTTTTTGGTTTGTCACCCACCAAGTTTTGCTAATGTAACTCAGCAACCATAGATAGCAAAATAAGTGGGTGAAAAAACAGGGGTCTGTGTTTTCTGCTCCAGCCTTCCGCTACAGTAAGAGTGACAATGGCAGCATGAGAGGAGCAGACTGAGCACAACACGCAGCATTTTCTGTCTGGGGGTATTATTTTGACCGACTGCCTCTGTGAGCAGGACTCCACGAGACTGAGTAGCACTGTACAGCTGCATTGGCATGTAAGCTTTGCTCAGGTCCTTGCTAAAGCTCAGAATAAAGTAATGATGTTAGACAGTTTCCAGAAACCAGCTTTTAAGAATGCCATTTTGATTTAGCCCTTTCAA
Source organism: Leptocoma aspasia (assembly GCA_013399835.1). Lineage (NCBI taxonomy): Eukaryota > Metazoa > Chordata > Aves > Passeriformes > Nectariniidae > Leptocoma > Leptocoma aspasia. The sequence continues at coordinate 293,120 of VXAX01001930.1, forward strand.
CATAACATACTGTACTTTCAAATCTAGTTTATGTTAACTGGAGAAAAAAAAAGTCTTTGGATGTGCCTACTTTTTGTAAACTTTCAATAGCAGAACTGACAAGTTCCCCCCCACCTTCCTGATTTCTTTTTCATGTAAGCATTTTTCATTTTAGTTATGTTGTTTAAAATGCAATGTTGGCAATGAGATATTGCTAGAGGCTTTGGACTGATGCCTTCTAAAGCTTCCACTTTTCCCAACTTTTACTGGCTGTAAAGAATTTGTTTCTAGAAACATATAATTTTAATTGCAAAATTACCCCAAAAACATAAATGGAATTTAATTGGTTACAAAGTAATATTTTGACATAATCAAGAAGTTGTTTGGGGGGTTTAAGGCATAATTTACTACTTCTGGTTAAGGTACACATTTTTATTCCCACAGGCAAATAACAAACTGATTAGTAAGTGTAATAAAGCAGTTTATTTGTCTGACAATTGGCAGCTAGAAGTGAAATAACTTACTTGATCAATTGCCATTTTAAAGAACATTAAAGCTTCTCATAATTATGTTCTCTATATGGTATGCAGACATATAACAATACAGCATTACCCCTATTAACACAAGTCATTTAATATGATGTTTCTGCCAGGTTTTGTACCTTTCTACATAATGCAAGAGGAAGTAATTACTTTTTGTACTGAAAGATTTTTGTACTGAAGAACTGACATCCTTTTAGACATGCGAAGAATTTGACCATAGGAAGAACTAAACATGATAGCTGCTCTCAACCATTTTTTCTGATATTCAAAACCATGCACACCGGTTTTCAGAAAGTCACAGCTTTCCATTTAGTTCTTTGGAATTCTGTAGTTCTCAAGTGGAAATAGCCACCTGTCTCTGGGAAGGTGGTTTTCCAATTTGTTACATAAAATGAAATTCTTCTTGTGTTCCTTAATTCAATTACTTTGTCAGGTAGTATCAATAGCACCCAGCTTTTAGAGACTTGGAGCAAACACCTCTCTGATGGCCCAGTCTTGCTGAAGCCAGCAGATCTCAGCCAACACAGAAAGCCACCACACATATTTCAGACAAATGTATAATAGTCTATTCCATTGCATAACATGTACATATTCACCTTTTTGAGATCAAATGATACTTCAGTGATCCAGGTTAGGAAATATTTACTGGTCAGAAGTTCAGATGAACTAGAATACACTGACTTGAGAAGGTCCATGGAGGCTGCCTTGGTTCCCCCTACTTTTTTACTTTAAATACCTTACGTCCAATTAAAAAGAAAACCAGGAGAAAATATTATACTAAAATCAAAAACTTTCAAGAAAAATGTGAACAAGTTAAATTCAAATGAGATATGATACACCTTAACATGCAAAGACAATATGAACACATTCAGAAAAGTTATTCTCATTTCAACCCAAAACCAGTACAATTAACCCCATTCTTCTACTGCTCTCAAAGAATCACATTTAAAACTGATTTACAAAGAGGATTTATTTTAAAGTCTTTGGCAGAGAATCAATTCTGAAATGCTATTTTGTGCTATATGAGAAAGGTCAGAAATCTTGGTAAAATTCTAACAGAATATAAGTTCTAATAACTGGAAACCTATGTTCTAGATAATTGAAAACTATAGTGCAGAGTTTCTATTTTATTGCCATTTCTTATTAAGCCTATCTTCAAAACTACAGGCCTGTTGAGAAGAGGTTCAATATATTCTTAGATATATTGCAACATAATGTTCTGAGAGACTTAACAGAATTTGATTTTCATAATAATGCTTAAGGCATCAATAATAAATATTTTAACAAGCTATATATTCCCCTTCTACACTATGAAGGTGTAGGAGCACTAAGGAAACACCACGGTTCATCCTTCAAACTCATTATCATTATATCATTATAATCATTCCAACTTCCCACTAGACCAGCACCTGTCAATTATCTTCTACCACATTTTCTGGAAAAGACAAGCAGTGGTATGTTTTCCTAGTTTTCTAGTACTCAAACAATCTGCTACCGCTAATGACTTCTACCTCAAACCATGCCCTTGAAGCAGGGAAGCATTATGCACATTATTAACGGAGAATTCAAGAACAAACTAAAGATAGAAAATTTTGCAAACAAGCCTGTGGCTAAGTCATGATTTCTTACATCTATGACTCAGGCAGTTCATCCAACAGTTGCTAGTGTATGCCTCTCCTATCCTTCTACTTTCATAACACAACTTCTACCAACTCATCCCTTTCATATATCACTTAGTTTCCCAGAAATCTTTTTGGTTTCTGTGAGTAATCACAGTCCTCAGATGTAGTGCTAAACAGCAGAATATCCAACCTAGAGCTGGAGGATTCCCACTTACCCTGTATTCCAGCAGTTTGCAACGCTTACAGGTTCTAGAACAATTTAGAATTAATACAGAGACAGCTCTTTTGCTGCTTATTCAGGATTTCAGATATAAGTTTGAGATGAAAGCACAAAGTCTGCAAGTCAACCGATGCAGTACACACACTCTTTGGCTATTATTAGTAATCACTAACAGAACTGCTCTAGCATTAGGTGATAGGTCTGCATGGGAAAAAAGGTAAATTATTATTACATAACCTACCTTTCAACTAACAAATTGCTGATTGATTCAATCTCTTACTGACAGTCTCCATGGCAACAATTATTCCCTGTAGCAAATAATACCAGCAGCATTTAAAAATGTCAACCTCCCCCACCTGATCGCTCTGCATAATAGGGAATCTGTATCTGTTCTACTTTAAAAATAAACCTCATCACACATTAATAAAATTGCTAGAAGATTCCTGATTTATCAATCACAATTTTAAGCTGTACAGTACAAAACACATTTACGGAGTTCCATTGCTGTATAGTACATACCCCATGTTCTTTAGCAGCCATAACCACTTTTGAAACAATATCTTCTTCAACAAAAGGCCTCACAGCATCATGGATAATCACTACTTCTGGCTTCTGGACCAAATGGCTGGAAAATTCATTCTCTGCAAATACTTTCAGTCCATTGAATATTGACCGGTGACGAGTTATTCCACCTTCTACTACTGTAACTCTTTTGTGGCCATATTTTTCAATGATAGTCTTCATTGTTTCAATATTTTCAGGAGAGACCACCACAATAATGTCAGATATCCAACTTATCCTAGAAAAATCAGTACAAAACCAGAGAAAGTAGACATGAATGACTAAATAAAAGTGGAGATATATGAAACAAAGAAATTAATAACAACAAAAAATTCAAGATGTCTAAATAAAGCACCTCTCAATATACCCAAGTCCATGTCTTTGTACTCCTCTCCTTAAGGAAGACCTATAACAGAAGATTTATACCAATAACACTGGAGTTCTGGGAAGGGACTTGCTTCCAACAATCACTTTGCAGAAGGACACATTCTGGTAACTCTTCAAAAGCCTTGAAAACATTTCGTACTCCAGCATCATTCCTAACTTCAAACAGAACTTCTAAATCAAACAGGGACAGTTTGCTAATCAGTTTCTAATAAACTGGTAAATCCTGTGGCCTGGAATACTCCATGTTCCAGTGAAGCACATGGTGTACAAGGGAATAAGACAATCAAGAAAAAGTCTGAAACAAAGATCACTATCAAGGTAGGCATGAGCAGTACTTGACAGAATGGTAATGAATGAAAACTGTAACACTTTAATATTGACAGGAAACATTATACTGGTAGTTTGAAAAAAATATATATATTTATAAACACAAAGGTTTCTGCTGTAGGAAGCTAGAAAAATGTAAAAACATAGCTGTGGTAGCTAATAATACCATATTGAAAATACATTTTTAGAGATTGCCAAGATTTTACTGTTGGTATCAGTCTTGCTCTAGAACTGAGGGGTTGTGTGGGAAGAAGTGAATGACTCACAGACCACAAGATTAAAACCAATCACAACTGAAGCTAGGCTGAAATCATACTTTTGTCAAACTATCTAGGAATACAAATTCTAGTCATACATGGCATACTGTACTTCAAAACAACAGAAATACCATAATCAAATCCATTGTAGTTACCTATTTTCTAAATACCTATGTAGAGAACATTAAAAAAAAAATTGTGTTCCCTTTCTGTGTCTCCACAGCTGGCAGAAGAGCGTTTTAGCATGTCAGACAAGAAACTCACATATGACAGATGATTAAAAGATAATTACTATGTTAAAATTACCCATGTGTAGCTTACACACCCAACTAGGGAGAAAGAGAGGCAAGTATGATACACTGTCTCAACTAAAACTAGTAAAGCTACTGAAACTAATATTGCAGACACAAGAAGAACGAAGGTACTAAGAACTAAATATTTTCAGTTACAAAAATAAGAGTTCAGAAATACACAGGCTCAAGATTCTGATTTCTGCAATGACACAAAAAGGCATTGCCTGGGAAACATTCTTACTTCAAAAACAAAATTAATCTGTGTTACAAACCAGTTGCCTAGAACTACATGAAACAACAGAGCATCTTCCACCTTATGGGGGGGTAGGGGGTTGTAATTAATAATACTCCATATAAAATTATTTCAATGAATTGTAAAATAACTATTTAAAATAAAATAAAGTGCTATTAGCATTCTTTAAAAAAAATCCAAAACTTGTCCTTATGTTCATTTTACTATTAGCAAAGGCAAAAAATACAGCCAAACCAACATATTCTCAGCATTCTTTGAGTATTGAAGTTGCTCAAATGTAAAATCTGAAGTCATGTGGTTTCAAGTTTCATTTCAACTTGTCACTCACCACAGGTCCATCAAAAGGTTTAAAAATCTCTCATATGATTTCTGGCATACTCTTATATTTAACTACAAAACGTAGCACTTCTGCATGATTTCAACTTGGAACTAGGGCAAACTAACTGGATTCATCTCAGTTCTTTTAAATACCGAGAGCCAGTCATTTAACAAAGCAAAATTCAGGAAGAGCTATTTCACACTAAATGAGAACAAAAGCTCTGCACTTCAATTTGCAGAAAGACTATACAGTCTTACACAGTACCCCAGAAACTGGACAGTCTGCACAGTCACTGTGACCATGTAAGAAGAGCAGACATTGCCTTTTCTGGAGTCAAAAGAAACAATTTGTGAGGCAACTGGGTAGTATACAGCATCTTCTGAGAAGCAGGGAGAGAACACAAGTACTGGCCAGCCTGTGATAAATCTCTGCACAGAGGGGGGTGGAATGGCTCAAGGCCTCCAGTGGTACAATACACCAAAAAGTGACAGGATGCGGACACAGCTCCACCCTGTGTCTGCATAAACACATTTGTAAACTTGAGTATGTCCTCCTTAAACTCACTCTGGACCCACGTTCTATAATTAGAGCTGGGATTTACGGATGTAACATATTCACGTAAAAGCATAAAGGTATCCTCTATGTTGATTACATACAGAACAGCTTAGGCTTTGTCCCACTAAAACTCATCAAAAGTACTAAAGTGTGCTACAAATTATAATGAATGAGAGCTGTGCACGACAGGTTGCTAGCTCTTCTGAAGATCTGCTTATGGAAATGTTGCAAAATGTTTTAAAGAAGTAGAAAGAAGTAGTATACACTCAATCTGGAAGTAAATGAATCTTTTTCCCTCCCTCAATTTATCACATCCTTTCCTTCAGAAAGATTTCATACTAAAATAATAATCTACTCAGGACCTGCCCAAATCCAGTTTAAAAACACCATTTCAATTTTATAACTGTAATATTGGATCAAGCTTCAGAAAGAACCAGCACGAGCCATGAAAAAGATCACAATGCTGTACCCAATGTGCTTTAGCAACACACAACTCCAATGCTTCCATAAAACACAGGCTGTGGTTCCAAAGTGGAAAATCACGTCTGACCAAATGCCCAGTTATGATCACTTTACAACTGCCTTGGGAGGACCCCAATACTAGCAGACAGCAAACAATGAGGCAGAAATGACTATATGTTTCTTTCCTGCAGCTATCCTTCTCGTCATCACCTACATATGAGACATACTGCCTAGTAAAAAAGAGTATTGTTCCAGTAAATTTCAAACAGAAGTACAAACACTTGTAGTAGCTGAGCTAGAACTGAAAGAAGGGGAGCTCATTAACTCAGCAACAGATTAAGCTATTCCTTCAAAACACAGGCTGCAGAGGAAATGAAACAATCCTACTTTGAAATTGTATCACCTAAATGGCATGCTGAGGTACAAATGTGACCCAGATTTAACCCTCTACCAGTTCACTCACAGAGAAACCAATGCTGAAATCTGATATAAGGCTTAAATACCTACACTCAATCTCTTGCAACTCACACTCTGCCACTAAAAAACTATTCAGTATAACCTGCTGAGACCAGCAAAACAAGGCCAGAACCAGGCAGTCGCTGCTGAGATGGCTTTAGCAGTGTTAATCGGGATCTTTCACTGTCACAGAAACTTTCAGAGGTGCAAGATAAATCATTGTATTACTTTTGCTAACCTTCTTACAAACCAAATGAGAAAAAGGAGCATCAAGAACAAAATCCATTTACTGAATGCAGGTGTAACTTCCTTTTGCTCCATAAAAGATTTGTTATGAATTTATTGATATATGAAAAAACATATCAATACAAATGTATCTCTTACAGTACAAAAATGAAAGCAGGAAGCTTTTACAGTATATTATGAAAGTTTGGAGGATCTCATATACAGAAACCAGTCAATTTTTTCCAGAAATAAAATGCTCCCTATGAGTCAGACATGATAAAAAAGATAACTCCATAAAATTTGCTGTAACTATTTCTTGCTCATAAACTATTTCCAAAAAAACCCTATTGACAACTGGACAAAAGAAGTATCAGAGCAAATCCATTTAACAAAACTGTAATTGTGTGACCTATAGAGCCAGTGAATATGCATCAATCAATGGAGAAAAATATTTGGCAAATAACCATGCAAGACACTTTCAAAGAGGTGCTTCTTTGGGAGCTTCCCCACGGGATTTTAAGAGACTTCTCCCTGTTTTAAGATACTACAATAAAGAAAACAAAGCTGTCTGAAACCTTTACGGAAAATTTTAAGTCTGACAGTGAAGATATTAACTCTGCTTTCCTCTTTTATAGCCACTCATTGTACTTGCAACAACTGGTGAAATATGAGCACAGCAAGAATAGCATCAGCATATTTTTTCCACAACAATTTTAAAATCAATTTACCTTAGTTTGTTTTCCTCTCTATAGATTAGTAAAATATGCATGCACATGTGCATACAGAGCTAAGATTCCTCCCTGCCTCACAAAAAGAATTGGAAAGGTTCTATTCTAACAAACATACTTACACCAAAAAGAAATCAAATAAAGAAAAAACTCCGCTAGTTGTTACAGAAGCAAAAACAAGGAATGCCATTCTAAATCAGTTGAACTTGTTGTGAAAGCCTTGCATAGTTCAACAAAAGCAGGAACAAATTCAATGGGGAAAAGAGACATTTAAGTTTTCTAACACACTTTAATTTTAGCCCGAAGATAGGGCCTGACCTTATCAGTGCCACTGCATTGGCAATTAAAACCAACGATTTCTCCTTACCCTAGTTTTGCTCATCTCCTCTTCCTCAGGGTATCATCTGTGATTATTATTGGCAGGCCAGTGTTCTACATGCTGTTATCCTATACAACAGGATGTACTGCTTTTCCATTCATGTCTGCTCTTGTCTCATCTGCCCGTTTTTCCACATTGATATTTAAGAGTCTCACTACTTTCAGCTGAACAGAATAAAAATCTTTTCCTACTGATCTTTAAAAAGCACATGCAAAGCAGCTGCACATCCTTGAACTGCTCATGTATTTTTGTCTATACACTGCTACCTCTTTTCCAGATTTAAAAAAGCTCCAAAGTAGTCACACCAGCCGAGATGTCCACTTCAATAGAAGTTACTACACGCTAATGAGTCAGTGACCCAGTCGATTACAGCAGGTAAACAACAGACATGAGAAGATGTACTATCATGCTAAACACAAAATCTGCCATTTCTGGGTAGATTATGTGATAAACTGCAGTTCCTCAATACTACATGCTTGCGCTTACATATGCACAAAGAAAGAACGAGGTACATCCTTCGCAGTTTCAGAGCCAGAAGTAAAAGTGTTGAGAGGAAAATGAAAGCCATCCCAAGCTTTGGAGTACATCTGTTCCCAGCTCACACATCTACACCAATCAACACTCCAATTCAGCAGAGGTGGCTGGAAGCTCTGCCTGACAGAGCACTGGCAGGGGTTATTGGGCCCCTAAGCAAAAGCACCAAGTTGTTACTCTCACAATCAACTTGGTTGGACTGTACAACTTGAAATCAACCTTCTAATTTTTTGCAGCTTTAGGAGAAATATAACACTGTTGCTCAAAGTACGGCTATTTTATCAGAGCTTACTGGCAGTAAAAATAACGATTTTTATTTTTTAGATGCATAACATTTCCTTCCCAAACCTCACTCTGTTCTCTTTTCCAGATCTCCAAAACACTGAGTGAGGATATAATTCTTCTCTGTAGATTCCCATGACGTTTTGGCAGAAATTACAGCTGTGGCAAGCTTTGGATTGGATGCTTTGCTTACTGATGTGCTTAGCTTTGCAACTGGCTGCTGTTGAAAATTAAATAAAGAAAACAAGCAGTATTTCTTTCATAAAGTAACAAGTGACCTGAGGGAAGCCTCTCTGGGTGGGAATGGAAAAAGAGTCCCAATTTTGAAGTTGTACAAGTTTCCATGTGTTAAGAACTTTGGGACATGCTGGCAATTTTCTTTCACCAATCTCCACTCCTCCCCATTTATTCTCTCTAAAAATCTAAAGGTTTGTTTTCCTACAAGTTACTGCAACACATCCACAATTCCCCTTGACACTCTGCTCCTGTGTTTTAACTGACACTAGATACAAGACTTACACTATGTTAACATTTAACAATAATATATTAACTGTCAGTCACATGCCTAGAACTCAATAGCCTTATGGAAAGGAAAAGCCTGGCTGCTAAGAAACCCCATTACTTTAATCCTTTGCTCCAACATAGAATCACAGAATATTAAGGGTTGGAAGGCACCCTAAAAATCATTTAGCCCAAATCCCCCTGCTATGGGCAGGGACACTTCCCACTAGACCAGATTGTTCAAGGCCTTATCCAGCCTCGGCTTGAATGCTACCCAGGTTGGGGCATTCACAGCCTCCCAGGGAAACTTGTTCCAGTTCCTCACCACCCTAACAGTGAAGAATTTCTTCCTAATACCTAACCTAAATTTCCCAACTTTCAATTTGTACCCATGACTCCTTCTGGTATCACTACAACGTAAACACGGAAAAGTTACACGTGCACCTTCACACTACGTAAGCTATCAGCTTCTAGTCCAGCAAGCATAATTTAAACATTTTTGCTTCAAACTTCCTGCTGATGCAAAGTGTTTTACCATGGGCAATACTGGAGCACAATGCAGTGCTGTACATCAGTGAGTTCATTCATCTCATCATGAGGAGTGGATAACTTTTCGAAGCCTTTGGACATTATAAAGACCATCTTCAATGGCAATGGCAGAATAGATCCCTTTTCAGGGCTGATGGATAGCCCTATGGGCTCATAGCTCACCAAACCAGCCACTGCAGCCACACACACCCTCGAGCTTCGAGGCTGAGCGGCATCGAACAGATGATTCTCCANCGCGCCCCCCGCGGCAGGAACGGCGCAACCGCCCGCCCGCTTGTTTTATTCGCCCACGACGTCCGCGATCCAAAGAATCCAGCGCCCGCCCGCTCGCCTGCCCCCGCCGCGCTCCGGGCCCTTCCGCTCGTCCCCCCCGCGCTACGCGAGCCCCCGCAGAAGCTTCCCCGGGCCTCGGCAGCCCCGCGGGGACGCCCGGACAGCGGCGGGGGGGCGCCCGGGGCAGCGCGGCAAGGTGGCAGCGGGCAGGCAGAGACACTGCNATAATATATTAACTGTCAGTCACATGCCTAGAACTCAATAGCCTTATGGAAAGGAAAAGCCTGGCTGCTAAGAAACCCCATTACTTTAATCCTTTGCTCCAACATAGAATCACAGAATATTAAGGGTTGGAAGGCACCCTAAAAATCATTTAGCCCAAATCCCCCTGCTATGGGCAGGGACACTTCCCACTAGACCAGATTGTTCAAGGCCTTATCCAGCCTCGGCTTGAATGCTACCCAGGTTGGGGCATTCACAGCCTCCCAGGGAAACTTGTTCCAGTTCCTCACCACCCTAACAGTGAAGAATTTCTTCCTAATACCTAACCTAAATTTCCCAACTTTCAATTTGTACCCATGACTCCTTCTGGTATCACTACAACGTAAACACGGAAAAGTTACACGTGCACCTTCACACTACGTAAGCTATCAGCTTCTAGTCCAGCAAGCATAATTTAAACATTTTTGCTTCAAACTTCCTGCTGATGCAAAGTGTTTTACCATGGGCAATACTGGAGCACAATGCAGTGCTGTACATCAGTGAGTTCATTCATCTCATCATGAGGAGTGGATAACTTTTCGAAGCCTTTGGACATTATAAAGACCATCTTCAATGGCAATGGCAGAATAGATCCCTTTTCAGGGCTGATGGATAGCCCTATGGGCTCATAGCTCACCAAACCAGCCACTGCAGCCACACACACCCTCGAGCTTCGAGGCTGAGCGGCATCGAACAGATGATTCTCCAGGAGCCAAGGAATGCGGCACAGCCTCGAAGTACGGATGGGGTTGGGGAAGGAGGGCGGAGAGTCACCCGGGATGGCGGCGCTAGAGCCAGGCTGGGGTGGGGGAAGCGCCCAGGTCCCGCCCGGGACTTCTTCCCAGATGAGTGGGCCCAGACACACCCCGTTCCCTCCCGGGTCTCACCGGGCGGAGAGGGACGGTGAGACACGACAACGCAAACTAGACCCGCCCTAGTGCCCAGGGCCTGCGGCGAGGGCAGCGGAGGCTGCCTGCGGCTCTCCGGGGCCCGGCGAGGGCGGGCAGGAGCCCGCGGGGCGCGGTCGGGAGCCGAGCGGCGCCGGGCTCGTTACCTCTCCATGGCCCGCACCGCGTAGCTGACGAGCGGCCTCCCCTGCACGGCACAGAACTGCTTGGGGGTGGCACCGCCCAGGCGCTCCCCGCTGCCGCCCNCCCGCCCTGTCCCGCCGGGAGCGGGGGGAGCCGGGAACGGGGCCCGAGGTCGTGGCGTGGGGAGGGAATAAACACGGCGCGAGTGGTGCCCAGGGAAAAGCGGGCCGAACCATGGGCCCTGCGTGTTCGTGAGAGCCCAAGAGGCTGGCTGGGGACACCTGCTGAAATGTGGTGGTTGTTTCCCTTCATCCTAGGAAGGGGAGGTTGGAATAGGATCATATTGGAATTGTTAAGGTTCTAAGACCTCTTAAGACATCGAGTCCAATCGTTAACCCAACATGGCCATATTCACTGTTAAACTACATTTCCCAAGTGCTACATCCACACACCCTTGGAACACTTCCATGGATCGCGACTCCACTGGGCATCCTGTTTTAATGTCAGTCCTTTCAGTGATGAAATTTTTCCTAATATCCAACATAAACCTCCCCTGGTGCAACTTGAGGCGATTTCCTTTTCTGTCCCTTGCTATCTGGGAGAAGAGGCCGAATCCCACCAGACTCCAGCCTCCTTTCAAGTGGTGTAGAGGCTGATAAGGCCTCCCCCCTGGGCCTCCTTTTGTCCAGGCTAAGCAGCCTCAGCTCCCTCAGCCGCTCCTCAGACTTGTGCTCCAGACCATTCCTCAGCCTCTTTGCCCTTCTCTGGACTCACTCCAGCACCTCGATGTCTTTTTTGAAGTGAGGGGTCCAAAAGTCTACACAGCACTCTAGGTGTGGCCTCACCAGTGCCAAGCACAGCAAGACTACCACACACTATTTCTGATACAAGCCAACATGCTGTTGGCCTTCCTGGCCACAGGCTCAATGTTCAGCCACCATGAACCCGCATCCACCGGTAAAACTCAGTGGTAGTCAATTCACTGTGAGGATCTGGGATGTTCCAGCTCGTCTCATGGTGTTACTGTAAGCAGTGATGGCTGAGACATGTTTGGAAAATTCCCAGGGCTGATACCCATTAAATGGCAGAGGAGGCACAGTCTGGTGATTACCTGTCAAGACCTTAGTGAGGTGGCAGGTGCCAGGGCAAGCCAGGAAGCTGAGCCAGTGGGTTCAGGTGAAGGTCAGGGAGGCATCAGACCAGGTGCAGACATAGGAGGCCAACAGTAAAGACTGCTTAAAAGTAGCTCCCAAAGCAAAACAAGGAAATGAGGGTTGAGAAGAGACTTGCTTCTAGATTTTGCATAACAGCTCTTACTAGTGGAAGAGCTGTGTCTGTACTTGACAAGTTAGACTCCTTAACTCAGTCATCCAAGCTTTAAGGTGGGGGCCCTGGCCCTTGCCTCTTTGACATTATATACTAAAACGACCGAAGTCTTTAGAGTCTGCAAAATTTCTTTGTATCTTTGAGAAGATAGCTTATTTACAGCTTTTCAGTTTTCTCTTAGTTATGTTAAGAGGAACCTAAGAAAAACACGTACAGAGACCTTTCTGAGGAGTAAGCATGAAAGTTTATGTGCCAGCTGGGCTGCTTTGCCACAGTGCCAGCTGTGGACTGGAGTAAAATGATCATATAGGCTTGCAGAGGCATAAGTAGGAGTCATCCAATAGGAGTGAAGTGATCCCTCCTAGCAAAGGCAAGACTTCACAGGTATTCTTGATACCTGTAGTAGCAGGAAAGTCATGCACAGCACAGGCACTTTACATGCAGCGATGTCAAGCTTTTGGAATGGAGACTTTTCACCAGAGAAGGAATTAGCTAGAAATTGAACTCCCAACAAATATTGGTCTCATTGTCTTCAGGACAGTTTAGCATGTGGGATTTTTTTTAAAAATCCTTTGGCTCAGCAGCTATATCAAACTGTTTATGTTCTTTTTTTAGCAGGTCTTTTATTTTCTTTTATTGGAAAGTATTTCACTACCTAATTCCTGACTGATGACATATATTTGTCTGTTGTCTCTTGATGACATATATTTGTCTGTTGTCTCTTTTCGGGACTTCCAAGTTTGTACTGTGAGTCAGCATCACTTCATTATTATTAGATGCCCAAAGTAAATTTTTCTTCTTAAGTTAGGCACCTCTAATATCCACAGTCTCTTAGATTCTGATTTTTTCTTGCAGCAGTTCTATACAAATGCGTTCATGGCAGCTTATTCTGCAGCATTACCATTTTTCCATTTTTTTCAGTGTAAAATATTCTGAATTCCTGTCTTAGGTCTTCATGCATTCATTCATAAAACCATACCTCTTGTTTGCCGTTCTATAAGGAGTAAAATAAGTTCTTTTTAGTTCCATGGCTTCTCACACTGCACATGAGTTCTGAGGAGTAGGTAAGTAAGACATTCCCAACACCAAAACAGCCTTCAGGACTATTTTCCCCTTCCTTCTTGACTTTGTGGTTTTGTGTGTCTTCACCTACACCCACAGTGTTCTGCCCAGTACCTTCTTCCTTGTCCAGCCAGTGTTTCCCCACTTCATCTCATTCATTAATAATAACTTCTTCTGTGAAGGAACATGTGCCAATTTGGTTCTGTTCTTGCTCTGAAGTCCATTTTCCTTACTATGCTAGGGATATTACACCTGATCATTCCAGAATAAATTATACTTGATGGATGGACTTTGGTGGATGCAGACTTCAGTGTCATCAAATCTGTTGTATATCATGGTAAGATTTTACAATCCAGTCAAAAAGCACTTTGAAGCTGCTTTTGGCTGTACTTGAACATGAAATGTTTCAGAAGTTCTCATCCTTTCCACAGTCCCTAGGGAGTCAAAAGATTCTTGTCTTGTGTTGATAGCCCCTGGTAATTTTTCCAGAAGCCCATCAGATTCTTGGCATCTTGGTTATACTGAACTTGTTACTGCTATTTCTCCTTTTTTTTTTCCTGTTTTCTTAGACAATGATATGGAAGGAAGAGCATATTTAACATTGTTATGTATTTATATTATGTTTTACCATGACTTAAGAAAACTGGGATTTGGGGGTTTACATTTTTTTAATATTAATTTGTTAGTAACATGAAGTGAAGCATTTTGTGAATGCAGCAACACTTTGTGAATACATAATTTATCTTCAGTTCCATTCCATTATACATTTTGTATTTAATCAATATAATATTTTAGTTGCTGTGCATATATATACATGCTCATACATAAGCATTGGAAGTGGGTAAAATGTAAATTCACACATATTGGATGAACAATTTTGCATTTTTTTTCTGGATAAAAAGGGACAGAGGCAGCATTTACCTCAAAGCAAGTAAAGAGCAGGCTAATCTATCATTTCTGTGCAGGGCTATAACATCTGAAACCACAGTTGTAGTTTGCAATTATGCAGTAAATATGCCAATCATATGTTTGAAAAGAAAAGTGGGGGTTTTTTTTCTTTTTTTTGTTGAAGAAAGAACATATGTACAAATTGGAATCAAATTACAGTAGTGAAATGCACCTAACAATTTGACTACTGGGGGGAAAAAATAATCTGTTTCTATGACTGAAACTCATAATACGGTTCTTAGAGAACATTAAGTTACAGGAGTGGTAGATATCATTCTGAAAGGTTTTTGTGGAAAAAATTAGTGAAATAATAAAATTTCATAAATAAAATTGCAGTTGAATCTTCTGTAGATGGGGTATAGCTGAGAAATTGTCATTTTTTCAAAACTCTTGAAGCATTTTATTTTTAATGCAGGCAAAATAATATGAATTTACCTTTTCCTGACAAGCAGCAAGGTTCACAGGTGTTTTAAAGAGAAATGCATGCAATCAAGGAAAATTTTGCAAGTTAAAGTAAATTGTAAAAGTAAAATTAGAAAAACCCCACAATATACTGTGGAAATGCAAGATCTCTAAAAGACAACAAAAAGATAAAAATATTACAAATCTGAGAGCCCTTCTTGAAGCTAACAGGGTATCTGTAGCATTCTGAGCGGTTGTGCAGGCTTTTAACCAGAACCTTATGTTTACAGGATTGTATTTCACTAATTTTATCCAGATATATAAATTATTACTTCAGTGGTGGCAAGGCATAAAATGAACATCAAGAGCTGTAAGGAAGGAAGTGGAATGCCAGCTCTCTTTAGACAGTTTTTGTGTTCAAATAGGATAGCAGTCTTGGCTCTCCTGAAGTCACCAATAACTGTCTCAAACCATAGAAGTCACTGTTTACAGAAGTAGACACAGGTTCCTTGCCTAAATAGATTAGGAAACCCCCCAAAGGATAGAATTTCAGTGTTTATCATGCATGTCTGTTGCTATCTGTAGCACTCTGCACAAGATCTCCAAGTCTCAGGCTTCATGGAAAGCATGCTTTTTTTTCCAGATATTTTATTTCAGTTCTGATTGATCACTAGAAAAAATAATCATGTGCCAATTTTATTTTATGCTCTTCACAATTTTCTAGCTGTTGCCGGAGTCTGAGGGCCGATCAGCCCTCCACATGGTCCTTTTAGATTGACTTACATCTTCACTACTTCAATCTTTGTTGCTTCAAGCAGCTGCCTTGAAGTATTTGCTCTGTGGTGACAGTGGTTTCCAAGTCAATTTAGTATCATAGGGAACATAGAGCTTGAGGCAGATTAATAGATGGAGCAATGTTGAAAAGAGCAAAAATATTTTCTTTCCAAAGCATATTTAGCACCTTTAGGGAAATCTTATCTTATTTCACATTAGCATATATTTCTATTTGTATTTTTACAAATATGGCTGCAAAGGGTTATTTCTTGGTCTGACATTCTTTGATGAAAGATGCTATAGATGTGTGGAATACTTAGATAAAGTGTTGTGCTATTGATTTGCTCCTATTGGTATGTGGAACTGAGATCAAAACAGCATGTACAGCAAGGGAGTTACACACATGCATAACTTAAATGATGTGAATGTTGACTATCAAATATCAAAGACTGCTTACATGCCTTATATACAGTATGCATAGAGCCACCTATAGATCAGATCCCTAAGGGGAATTCTATTTCCTTCATAGGCAATTCTGCAAAATATATTTTTTAATAGTTGAAGTGTAAATAGAGAATATTAATGCTAGAAATGTAAAGGAAATGTGGTCTTTGAACACAGAGGAGTGTTTTCATGCTTGCAGTCACTGTAGGTATGTTGAAAAACATGCTATTCACCTGTTGTGTCCTGTGTGCTTTACATGTGCAAACCCCTTTGACATTGTTTTACATGGTTTTGGTAGCTAAATTTCTTCTATGAATACTTGATGCATAGAGGAAGCATCTTGCTAGTGTGCTGTGCTAGCTAGAAAAAAAATTGACAAACATCGATTTTGATGTTTGGCACACATTTTAAAGCTTCACCCTAAAATGTTATATTTCCCCTGAAGTGTTTATCCATTCTCTATCTGATAATCCTCTAGGCTTCTGGGATGTGAAAGGTTATTTCAGGAGCTAATTGGTATTTTGTGTACACAAAGTAAAAGAATTTTAAGATAAGATAATTACCCTATAGTATGTAATCCGATAATTCATGAGAGCGAAATTCCCTGACTGCAGGAGAATTTGTGAAATTCAGAAATGTTAAAGGCTTGAAAAAGGACTGCTACTGCTTTGGGGAGTGCTTTGGCAAGTAGGTAATGAGATGGAGGCCTCGTAAATTTTCATTAGGAATGGTTGACTAGTCTTAGACACTTTTGTCTGGAAGGGTCGTTGTAGATTCTAGGTGTGTTGGTCAGATGCTCAGTAATGCCAGGTTTGGGTAGGCCTAATGCTCAGCATTAGCATCACCATGTAGTGGGCTGTGTACAGGAACTGTGCTTTAGGGTCTTTGGCTGTCAGAGTGCACTGGATGGTGACACTAACAAAGACATGCAAGTTGAGGGATGGAAATGGCTGTGGCTGTTTTCCTCTGTCACTGTAACCTAAAAGGCAGCATCAGCCATTAGGATAGTGCCCTATCATGTCAGTAAAAAGAGAAATGTTTAATTTTAACAGATGTCCAGTCATGACTGAAGAAACAGTTACCTGTGAGGAAAGACTAATGGTAGTTTCCTTTTCCCAAGATGATTCAAAGCAGAGATAGTCTATGAACTGGTTAAGTAAGTGGTGTTGAGCCACAGATGTCAAGATGCCAGTGATATAGAATGATGTAATAAAACATTAGAAAATATATGAGTTGAAGTTAGATTTGGAATATTTCATGACTCTGAGTCTTTGTTATAATTTTGTTGTGTATATATTATCATGCTGTGTTTTATTCTTTACCATCTTCTATGTTATTTCCATGGAATGTTTGTGAAGTAATTGTGAAACAATTCATCAAACTTCAAGTGATGGAGACAGTCAAATAACACCAATGAAAATCTGCAGATTTGGTATGTATAGATGTACAAGTTTTACTATTTATTGCAGCACTGAAAGCATTGTTTCTGCATCTCTTGTCATGTTAATAATGGTCCTTACTTTAAGAATACCAGGAATGTTATTCATTGGCCCTATGTCTAAGGAATATAGATGAAGTCAGTTTGCCAGAGTTCATATAGGAGGGATTCCATCCATGTTAGTTTTTACTCAGTAAATGGAGACTGGTCCTAACTATTCCATCGGGGACTGAAATTGCAGCAGGCAAGACAAGATACTATCCAACACAAAAACTGAACTTTGTCTTCATTGAGTATTTATGTCGTATACATTAGACAAAACAATCTTGTGCAAGTAGGTCTTTTTCTCCTCTTCTTTTGACTTCTTAGTGTTACTTTCTAACCCTTTTGGTAGTTGGTAAAGGGAGATGCCTTAAAATGCAGTCTGCCTTGTGGTAAGGTTTGTGAATCTTTTTTCTCTTTCCAAACAGTTGCTTTATAGTGAGCAAAACATGCAGATAGTCCCTAAAAACAGTAGTCTTGTCCTAATCCTTTGCCTCATCCTTTGCTGACTTTTGCAGTTCTAGCATGAAAATGTCAGATTAGAAAGGATCAGTCCTTTGATCCTGTTCAGTTTTTAGAAGGATCAGGGTTACAGATTTTTCCCAACTGCAGCAATGTGGCTACCTGTCATCCAACAGTTATACAGAGACTCAGCTTGTTTAACATACATCACTGAGCAACCACCAAAGGTTAACCATTTTCCAACATACTAATCTAGCTGGATGCAAACCAGCTACATGATGAAAAATGCTCTGTATCCTGCTACTGTTTTTCTGAGTAATTCCCATTTTACTTTAAAAATTCTTCCTGGAACTTACCTGGGCCAATACTATTGTGTTTTTTTCATATGTTGTTTTCTTCAGTACTGAATGTTTCAGAAAATGGAGTGAGTAATGCATCCTTCTGTGTGTGTGTGTGTGTGTGTGTGTGTGTGTGTGTGTGTGTGTGTGTGTGTGTGTGTAAAAGAATTGTGGGACAAGTAATGTAAATATTGCAAAGAAATGAGCCTGGTCATTGAAACACCCTGGGAAAGAGGATTTGATTTTGCTAGAGCCAGAAGTTTCAAAGGGAAAGGTAGAAACAAACAGATTTGCAAGGGACTGCAGTATTTAAGCAGATAAAGGGTACCACAAAGTACTGTGTTCTTAAGAGTCAGACAGTGGCTTGAGTGGTGTGTCTAATGCGGGCTTTTATGGAAGACGTATGCCAAGAAGTATTAAATTAAGCAAATTTTTTTTTAAATGGAAATTCTAAATATTTACCTTATTCTTGGCAAAAGATGTTGCAAACATTTTCTTCTGGGAGAGATGTCAAGATTCATAACTGATTACAAAAAGATCAAAAGAAAATATGGGGACAGTAGTTGCATAACACCTAGAAGAGGTTTTATGTATAACTCACTAGTATATTCTTGATGGTCTTTTTCACAAAATTAGATTACTGCAATTTTATACATGTATATGATATTTGATATACTTTATGTAGGTGGTAAGCAAGATTTTGAGCCAAATTCTTCAAAAAGGAAGTCCAGGTGTGTGGCAGACTGATAGCTTTCTAAGAAACCTGTACATGAATGTTGTCAGCTTAGGCAGTATTCACTGTCCTCAGAAATAGGAGGCTGTGGTCACTCACCAGAAGATATGAACAGTGCAGTGGAATATGCATTTCTGTGAAGATGGCAGTCTTCAGTCTAGGGAGTCTAGAGTCTCCCTGACTTCCCTGGTTCAGTGTGGAACGGTACAGACACACTGTGCTGTGCATTCTTCCCTTTGCATGGGAAGTGAAGGCACAGAGACAGTCAGAAATTGTTTTCTACCACATGTATTTAGACTTGACAGTCTGCTACATCCCTGGGGTAGCAGTGTTCATGGGCTGTTGGGCTTGGCAATCTGCAGATGGAGCAAGGCTTTTGAAGTCTCATGAAAAGTTGTGAGGATAGAAGAAAATGAAGAACACACAACACACGCTGTCCTCTACATGCCATTCTGTTCCCTTATTTTGATCCATCTTCTCTTCTTTCTCCTCTTCTAGACATACCCAGGTTCAGGCATTTCAATATCTGAAAACAAAACATGCAGTGCAGTGATACAACCAGTTCCCAGGTGTTATAAGCTGTTCTGGCTACTGTCCTAAAAATTGCAATAAAGATGCACAAAAGAAAAAGTTTCAGCAGGCTTTTTCAATGAAGACAAGAAAAACAAACACCAAAAGCAAGTGCTCCTTGCTAAAACCAAAATTTTTGCAGCTTTACGTTTTAGAAACACTCAAAAAGACCTCTGTTCTCCATCCCAGCTTAATGGCCATAGGGAATCTAAAAAGGCTTTCTCCAACTCATCCCAAA
Organism: Leptocoma aspasia; assembly: GCA_013399835.1. Lineage (NCBI taxonomy): Eukaryota > Metazoa > Chordata > Aves > Passeriformes > Nectariniidae > Leptocoma > Leptocoma aspasia. The sequence goes on from VXAX01001930.1 coordinate 312,893, forward strand.
GTAAATGAATAAATAAATAAGCAAATAAATAAAATCAAAATCTAACAAGCCACAGATGCTTAAACTTGCTTCAGCTGCAATTAAAACAAAGTCTTTGTGCTGCAGAGTGTTTTAAAGCTTTGCATAGTCACTCCATTTCTCAGTGACTGTTCTTGTGGTAGGGCTAGGCAAGCACTTTTTTCCTTAGGGCCTCTCTCTCAATTCTCCACTGTTTTATATAAAAGAACTTTAATGACTGTGCCTGGATAGCTCTTCTTTATCCAACCAAACTCAGACTTCACAGAATGGCTTGTGCTTTTACTAAGTTGTTTTACAGCTTCTTCACTAAGTCACTTCTCACTGGGGCTAACAAAACAAATCAAACGTGGAACTCCTAAGCCAAGTCAGAGCATTGCTTTTCCTCTCAGTAGTCAAAATTCAAAAATAATTCATCCAGACATGCTAAAAACATTTTAAATATTTATTTATCAAAAAGCAAGCGTGCTGTAGTAATGTAATTCAGGACAGCTAAGGGTTTAAAAAATGACACAATTATACAGTATTGGACAACTACTAAAATAGAACAGGGGACAAGAAATAGACAATTTTTTGGTGATTAGTACTTTTTACTTAAGCAGATGGTAGTAAAAATCACTTTTTGACAGGAGTTACCATTGCAGTTTAGTAAATAGAACTGTATTATCGTTTCAGGGGATTTTGATTTAGGCCTCTGTTCTGATAGCTGAATTATTTTATTTTATTTTCCATTACATTCAAGAAGTACCATATTCCACAAACATCCCTATTAAAGAAGTTGTCCAGATTTTCATTTCTATTAAGGCATCCTCTATATTTCTTTGTGGTTGTAAAGAAGCATTAAGAAGGCCTGAACTTCAGGTAACGCAACATCACCTCTTTCACTATCATGTCAAACCAAAGGGAGGTAAGAAAATGCAAACACCCAAAATGAAGTTACAGTCCAGTGTTTCTAAAGATTTCTCTCAGCAATTAGTAGAGACTACTTATTTTCATGGCATATTGTTCAATAAGCCTTAATTAAAAATTGAGAGTATTTTCTTGTCATGGAAGTACTGAGCGAGGTAGATGTTTGATTATTAACTCAGTGGTAGGCAATACCTCTTGTAAATCACACTTTTCTAGTGTGTCGGTCCACATAACTCACAGAAGGAGTGAGCTGAAGGGCTGGGTGTCTTTCAGAAAGATGCATGGGCAGGCTTTTTGTTGTGGGGGCGACGTTCAGGCAAAATTAGCAAATCCAGTGACGGAATGTCTGCTTTGCTCATAAATCTCTAGAGAATTTTCAGGTTTAGCCTGGAGCGATGTTTATATGTATGTCAATGAACTTAAAATCAAAGCCCCTTGCCTGGCCTCCGGGAAAGGAAATGCATCATGAGAATAGGATACCTTCCAACTCTAAGGATTCCTTATAATTTTCAACTGAACACCTCTAGGTTAATACTGTAGCAACAAGACTCTCACAGTGGAATGTATTGAACAGTCCTTTCTTGATTAATGTTGTACTTCTTCAGGAAGAATATAAAGGTCAAGGTTAGAAGGACTAAAGTGATTTACTAGCAGAAATCTGTTAGGTATTTTGAAGGGTGTTATTCACGTCTGCTTTATTTCCAAACAAATGACTGAGCTTGGATTGGGTGGGTTTGATTCCAAGGCTGCTGGAAAGGCAAGAATAGCAGATTTGTTACTATTATTAAATAACTGAATAAATAAACTTCTCAAGGGCCTTTCTAGTCTAGATTGCAAATGTCAGGCCCTTGTGACTTCCACAGTTGATAAATGTCTTAACGACACATACTATCTACCACACTTCTCTAAGAAGTGTGCCTCTGAGTGCCTCCATGCTATCAAAACAATCAGCATCTGGCTAAGTTTGTTTCTAGTGATGTCTAAGGAAAATTGATTTCCACTCATTATAAAACAATTTACCCCTTAGCTGGGAGCAGATTTCATCAACTCAAAAGTAATGAAATAGTGATGGCAGATTAACAGATTATTTCTAATTTATTCACTTTTAGTTTTCTAAAGAAGCAAGTATGAGAAATTATAAAATTATTAGGTTCTTTTTTAGATGTTTGAAATGCTTTTTAAGAAAGCATTTGGAACTCTGATCTGGCTATATGATTGAACATCACTGAGAAAGTCAACTTCTATATAATTTTAGTGTAGTAAATCTAGACTATTTATAGTCTAATGTATGAAAAAAATTATCTGATCTGCCTCTACATTGTACTTTTTCAAAACATTTACATACTTCTTGTATCTATTTGACTTAGTACTTTAGGTGAAAATTTTAGCATGTTTGTCTTTCCTTTTTAACTGGGAAGCAAACTTGAGATGTATCATGTCTAAAATTATATCAGTTTAAGCAATACTCTTTCACTGAGTCTTTGAGAAACTTTGGCCACTGACCTCCACAAGAGCAATGGCCCATATCCTACCCACTGCAACCTTACATGTTGGAGATTCTCCACAAGAAACTAGTTAAATGTACTTGTGTAATGCCTTTGCTCTGGATCCTTGGATACACCCCTGTGAGTTCACATGTAACAGGATGAAACAGAAGACATACTGTATAGGCCACATTGAAGCATTCAGAGCTACAAGTTGCATCACAGAGTAACATTATTCCTTCAGAAAATTCTACATTAACATATTTCTAGTGCTGCTTTCCCTCAGATCTCTCCCACAGAAGGCCAGCCATGGCCAAAGAAGAGACCTTAGCTAAGTCAGCTGGCACATCAAAGTTAAGTTGCTGCTGGTGGACACAGATGGCTTCCCTCCTGTTCCCTCAAATATGCCAGGCATAGAAATGGGCCCCATGGTCTTTCTCTAGCATGTCCAGCAAAATTTCACAGAGTCATTTTAGCAGAAGTGTGACAGATTATTCCCCTTTGGGTAGTTCTGCATAAAAGGACAATCTAGAAGTTATTGTCCCTATTTCTAAATGCAAACTGATATTAAACATCTATTTTGTTCCTACAGTCCAATTTCATTGACTGAAGAAGAGTTATGAGCAAGATGTGCAGTTTTTTCAGCCTTATTTCTGAAAGTTAAACACAGAACAGGTAGAGCAGCTTTACTGATTTTTAGTGACTATTGGCATTGAAATGGTTGTATTTCGGTCCATTATCTCAATATTTTGTGTTTTATCATCTTGAAAAACTAGCTGAATAGCAATTTAAAAATAGATGTATGTTTGGCATTTGGGGAAAAATTTTCTGTCATGAAATGATTGAACGAGACTATAATGTCTGTTAAAAAAAAAAAATCTCTAAGTCTGCTGAACTGATATGCCTAGCAGCAATGTCATTTCAGTTCTCTCCCTGCTAACTCCTTTATTCATCATCTCTCCTTTTATGCTTAAAAGAAGCACCTTTGAGATCAGAGAATTTAAGTATAAATGGTCTCTGGTCTCATCATTTTGATATTTTCACAGTCCCAAAACTGAATTTGAATCAACTAGTTCATTAATGCCATTGGGGTTTTTAACTGTACTACCATGTGGATCACTTAAAATTGAATAAAAAAGTGTATCTCTCTTTACATATGGAAAAATTTTAAAGTGAATTCTTGAAAGTAACTTTGAGGAAAAAGCATTACATTTTGTCAATAAAAATTAGGATTCAGTAAGTCAAGTCAAGCAGCAGCAGTGATTTTCAAACAGTTCTACATTAATGAGCAAGTTCTCTGCCAAGAACTTCATGATGAATCTTTTGGAATTAGAATGCAAAATAGGATGAGATAAAAAGAAGGTCAAAGAGAACTTGGGTGAGACCTTATCAGGCAAGACTTTTCATTACTCTCCTCTTGTGTAATTTTTACTTTGGGTGCAAATGGATTGTAAAAGTTAATGATTTAAGAACAGCAGAATCTCATGATGAAATCTTGCCCATAGTGTTTAAATACAGCTTGAAAGATTAAGAACAGGTGATTCATGCACTATGTGTTGAAAAGTAGATTAATTACTAATTCTATAAGAATTTGTGGATAAATGTGCAGGACTCTATTGGTTCTATAAAAAAAATGAAACCATATGTAATTTATACCATTGTACTGATTTGATCATTACTAATGAAAATTTTAAAAATGGTGGTGTCTCACTAGCCTGTAAAATTTCTCAAATATACACTTCTGAAATGTAGAGCTTCGTAACTGTTAAATAAGAACCTGACTTGGACCTTTAATAAGCACCCTCTGTTAAATGGTCATATAAGATTTTACCTTGAGAAAGATTGTTTCAGTGTTAAATTTCATGGATAGACTTTTTTAAACCAAATAATGTTCTCCCTTTTTTTAAGTGTTATGACTGGTTGCAATGTGTGCATTTTCATACAGAGAGCCAGACAATACAGTTTTTTAGCAGTGTTTATTTTTGTAAAAAAAAAAGAAACCAATGAATTTGAAAGGAAGTCATGAAGTCATATCTGTCTGTTGATTGCACATTTTTTAAACAAAAATAATACAAGATGAAGAATGAAAAATACAGTTTTTATGTTGCTATGTCAAAATAACACCTAAGTCTATGAATGTTCAAAATTAAAATATATATACCTAAATGCTAAAATGTCTATTTTACATTATCTACAAAATGTATGTTCTAATCCAGCCCCAAATCATAGGAAAATACTTTGATACATATGAAAAGCTATAAACATAAAGAAAATTTTGAAGGGAAATAACACACAAAAAAGCTCATTAAATAATTACAACAACAAATAAATAGTTTGTTCAGCTTTACTTTTTGATTGCTGCCATGCATATTTTAATTTTTGGTATACTGAGATACAAGAAAGGTGAGCATGCAAAGCACTTTTTTTAGAATGAATTTGAAAGCAGATACAAGGTGGTGTATTTTAAACTGTTGTCAGAAGATCATAAAACATGATATAAAAGGCAATAGATGTGATAAATGTTCTCAGGAAAACACACAACAAAGCATCATTTTACAAAATTGACTTCAGTGAATACTCCTGGCAAATTTTCTTTGCTTCCATGGCTGGAGAAATTGTAAAAGTTTATAGTGTGGTTTTGGAAGGTTTGCATTATTCCCCATCTTGAGCGTTTGGAAAATCACCCAAAAGGTTCACATGCTGAGAATGCCCCTTTTGATTTTGGTCAAAGCAAAAAGTATGTAGTGTCAACTGAGAACACAGCAATGGCAGACTTGTCTTTAAGCAGTCAGAATGGTAAAGCAAATGGTTACAGGTGAGTTCAATTTTGGCACAAGGGAAGGGAGATGAGAGAGCAGAGAATGTTTGACTTCTAACTTGTACTATGCTTGCTGGATTTACTGGCTCTTTTCCTTTCTTTGTGGTGCTGGATGGGTTTTGCTTGAGAGGTTCCCTCGAAGTTGTGGCTGGACTCATTGTGCTGCCTGGTGTATCGCTTGCACTTGCAGGCCGTGACCACAGTTATTTTGTAGGTTCTTATACTTCCATCCTGGCACTGAAGCTGGATCCTCTGAGTGCGAGTTTTGTCGTTGACACATCTCCACTCCTGCGAGCTCCGCCTGCTCCAGTACTTGGTTCCGTAACCTCCTCCAATCCAGTTGGGCAGCAGTGGCAAAGGGAGGCATTCACCAGCACACACCAGTTCTTTCAGGGGGTTAATGCTGGTGCACTGACCATCTGAGATGTACTTGGTGGATCTCAGTTCTCGACAACCAACTTGAACGCGATCTGCAGAACACACAGAACAAGAAACACTGAGATTCAGAATGGGGTGATTTCCTAAACCAGTCATTTTCATATTAACCAGGTACGTTTTGCAGAAGTTAAAGTAGGCTGTAATCTTTACAGGACATCTCTTTACTGTTGTGTCCCCCAACACAAGGGCCTCAAGTGCTGATGGTATCTCTGGATAATACCACAGCATAAAGATATCCTAATGACATGCACTTCAGCAGTTGTGGTAGAAGAGGCAATTTTATTCTCTATACTTCTTCTCAGGGACATACCTTTTAGAAGAGAAAAAATGCCCCAAGGGGAGAAATGTTTCCTGCTCGTTCTCAGTCTAGGGAATCTGCTCTGTGATGTTTACAACAATTATGTTGGATGATTAGCAAGGGGGAAAACACTGCTTTGGAAACAGTTGAAATGCTTTTAAATGGATTTCAAATAGTGTGTTTCTTCTCATTCCATGGCTACAGTGGACTGAACTCTCCCATGAACTCCGCAGCTCCGAGCAGACACTGCAGAAGTGGTAACAGCTGAGGTTACCACAGAATGGGCTTTTGCCTGTGAAGTTTGAATGATTAGCAGTAACAATTTCAGAGAGGTCTTTTCACCCTCAAGAGAACACCATCTTTCTAACTATAGTAGTCTGTATATTATATGTAACATAGAGGATCCTGCAAATTCTCTCAGGCAGCTGACAGAGCCAACATGCAGAGCTTCTCATACAGGCATGTTTGTACCCGTCTCTATGCGCGGCTCTGCACCCTGCAATAAACACAACTGTTTATTTCAGTAATTATACTTTGAAATAAACGCCCACAGTGTGCTTAATTTTAATAAGCAATCTTTACTGGCTGTGCTCTCCCTCTTTCCGAAGGACAATTACGGCACAGATTCTACACACAATGCAATTAACTAACGCTTTTAAAATAGAAGTAATTACTAGAAACATTTCAGAATGAATCATAAAAGGCTTTGAAGGTACATCTACATATCACAGCTACAGGCTGCTTCTGTTTCTACTTGGATTTTTGGAAGCAAGTTCTGAACTAAGGCACTGCGTTAAGATTGCTTCACTCTGTCCTCTGTGTCTCAGGGTGGGCAGGCAAAGGGGACTGTAAATCTGCAGGCTGATCCCAGGGAATATTGACAGGGCTGCTCTACTGCCTGCTTTGCAGAAAAGATTCAAGCTTGCCTTCCTGCAGCTGCACTCAGGAATGTACCTGGAAGCATCTGGTCACAGACCTGAGTTTGCCTTTCCTTCTGTTTTTCCATCTTCCCCGAGTCAGCTTTTCACCAGCGACAGCTCAGTGACAATGAATACCTACTGAGCTGTCCCAGTAATCTCATAATGATGAGATGTTTCCTGTGCATTTAAACCCTTAGCATTCATAGAAGCTGACACACCTGGCTTAGCTGAAAGGTATCGGTGTCACTTGTTGCCTTCACTTTCCAGGGATGACTCTATTTTTATCAAGTTGCTGTGGGTGTGTTGGTGTGTGTATATGTTTCTCTATCTGGATTTCTTTCATTTTAAGGAGGTGTGCAGGGGAGGCAACAGATAATGTCAGCAGATTTCCAGATCCCCACGTATCTGACTTATATACATAAAACTTAGAAGGAAAAGACTGGATATAAAAAAGGCAAGTTAGAGCAGAGATCATAGGTAAATTACGAGCTGATTTGTTTACTTTTGCTGGAGGTGTTAAGCGGGTAAGTGCTACAGCAGGAAGTAAAACTAAACAGCGGGAACAAAATTCAGAGTTTTTTATTGCACTTGAAAAGTAGCCCAGACACCTCCCCTGCCCGCAGTGGGAGGTGAGTCAAAAAAGCGAGCGCTCTGGAAATGCCTCTCTCCCCTTTTTCTTTATCTCGCTTCCCTGCCGGATAGATGCCATAGAACCCGGCATTCCTGGATCAACCTCCCTCAGGAAGTAACCTGCCTGAGAGAGCCGGTCCTACAGGACTTCCCAGCACGGGGGTGGGAGGGCGGCTTGCTCGGGGGCCGCCCGGTGAGGCAAATCCCGGCCCGGAACCAGCAGCATCTCCCCCGGGCGCCGGTTCCCCGGAGCGCCGCGCTCGGGCCGGGGGGCCGGGGCGCTGCCACGGGATGCGCGGCTCCGGCCGGGGCTCCGCTCCCGCTCCCGGGGCCGGGCCAGGCGGGGCTGCCGCCCACGGCTGCGGTGGAAGTGCCGCCGGTAGGATACTCACTGTTACGATCGGATCCAGTGCTGGTGTAGTGCCTGCCTCCGTTCCTAGCTTGATTCAACGTGCTGTTGCTACTTGGGCTCGCCGCAGCGGGTTTAACAACGTGGGAATAAAGTATCTCTGTGGCATCGTTCTTGAAAGCCAAGTAGCTTCTCGTGAAGATGCAAGCCAGGAGAAAGCCATAGAAGTGAATGGCAGGGAGAAGCATGGCTGGTTCAGTCTGTCTGACAAAGCTGGATGAAATCTTTTCCTTCTGCTTCTTCTGTGTAACTGAAATTGCTCTTGAAGGTTTCCTTTATATATTCAGAGAGGTTTGGCATTCATTCAGGTGTAAAGTTGTGGATAGCTTCAGAATGAAAACCCACAAAAGGGGTGGGGTCCCTCCATGAGCTGCGAAGACCTTTCACCAATAGGAGAGAAGACTGCAGTAAAGGAGGAGTTAGATGCACTAATTGCAGGATTCCTATTTGGGGCTTTTGAGGGTATCAGAAAACTCTTAGGAACCAGCACACAGCAGCATTCAGGCTCAGACCTAAGACTGCCAGCTCTGCCCTGCCATTCCTCATGGTCCTGCATGCCTGGCACTGTGGCATGATGTGACTAACACCGTGTCAGATTGAGTCTCTCCTGCCCAATTTATGCAAAATTATTCACCCTCTCCTCAAACTGAGATGAGCTCTATAAGGATGCAAAATTTATAGAACTTACAGAAGACTGCTAGTTACACAAATACTGTCTGCAATATACCAAAATTATTTTTTAAAAGTATTGTGAATAATTGAAAGCTGCCTCTAGATGCTTTAAATTATGCAGCTTTGATCAACAGGGAGTACTGCAAGGGAAATTACTTGGTTTGGGGAATATTCTCTCCCTGGTGTGCAGAGTTATAAGCATGTATTTCTGTATCACCACACATAAAAAGTGTCTCCTCTAGGCTCCTTAGTACAAATGTGTCTGTATTCATAGCCTCTCACCATGCTCATTCAGCAAACTAGTCTTTTTTAGTTTTGTACATTGCCTAAAGCATTCTTATATTTTAATGTATTATTTCATGTGATAAAGGAAACAAAGAGAAAACATGCAAATCTTTTTTTCAAAATTTTGGAAGAATAATCCTTACTTTTGCATATTCTTTTATTGTGGCACACACTTACTTGATTTTACATAAAATTGCATGGCCCAGATACAAATACCAGTGTAAACTGAGATATTGCCAGTAGGCCAATGCTTGTCTGCATCATGGTGAATGTTCTATAGATTTTCAAAATAAATAAAACAACAGTGATCAACACTGAAAACTCTAGTGTTCTAACTAGAAAGGAAACCTTTTCCTTGGGAAAAAGCACAGCCTTGCAGAAGACCATTTTATGTAAAGGTTAGACTGTAATCTCACTTACACTTTCTGTAACTGAGTTGATATCTAAAGTCACACTGGATTTTACTGCTGTAATAAAATCGTAAGTGGAACACAGGTTAGTTACATCTATTGCCAGGATCAAAATCTGTCATTCAGAGAAGACAACTTTGCTTCACCCTAGTCACAAACAGACATTTGTCTATATCAGCAACACTTTCCTCTTGCATCACTAAGAAATTTATCCTGGATTTCATCAGGAGTAAGGACACATCCACAGTGAGTGCCAAACTGATAGCTTTTGCTTAAAGGACATAGGAAAAACAGGAGTGTTGCAAGGTGAAGTGAGTTTTACTGGCAGAGCTGTGTGTGGGGAAGTTGAGTTGATTGCCTGCATCTATTATGACTAGCCCAACCCAGTTCTGGAATAACAAGAATGTTGCAAGGCAGAGTGAGATCTTTCAGCAGTGTAATGCATGGAGGAGTGGGATCACTGCTAACCCCTTACAAAGTGCCAAGTTCCACTCTCATGGAGCATCTAACCCCAAAAGCAAAGATGTTCTTTTTAACTTCCCTTAAAAAAACAAGTTTTCTTAAGCAAATAATTAAAAAAAAAATGTACATTACAGTTCGTTAATATTTGAGCATTATTTTTTTTAAACAGCAGTGAAGCTTGTTGATATTGAAGCCCTGCTTCATTTTTTTTTTCATATTCACAGATCATACATATCTTTACACATGTCACCTACCCTGCAGGATAGTCTCTGTGCGGAACTGAGCCACTGTAATTAAAGGCATGGAACCAATTTTCCAGTTATCCACAGTACCTGTGTATACCAGTCAGGGGACCTCTTCCTAATAGGGAGAATTTCCCACAATGGACAATTCTTAAGAAAGTCAGAGGTTACATTGAGAGCTGTTTTATTTGAAATAAGGCATATAATCTTCTCACAGGAAAATGAATGGGACTTTGGAGTCATTACAGGGCTGGGTCTACAAGGAGCTTGCTAGGCTTCAACCTTTTCAGCTTTCAATGAAAGCTAATGATCATCCTTTCAAATTTAGTCTAGATGAAACCGTTAGGTTTGTCACATACACCTCTTGGTCTCGTCACTTAGAGAAGGAAGACCTCAAGAAAAGCCTCTTACAGCCTTTGTAAAGGAGAAGTTCGGCCCTGAATTTGCCACAGGAAGGATAATACAGATGATCTTATTTTTCTTGCACTAGACACAGAGTAGACATTGTTTTAATTTTATTTGTGTTTTCCACTTGTTACAAATATTGTACAAAAATATTGTGATTTCAGTTTCTTGGTCAGTACTGTCAGCCTCCCTGCTTTGAAAGGTAAGCAGGCTTCTGAGGAGTTTGTCAGTTAATTTGATTTACAATTTCTTTATCAAACCTAGAACTTGCAGTCTTTCACTTTTTCTAAGTCTCCCTGAGAGAGATTAGAAGTTGCTTGAAGGAATTCTGATCAGATAAATTTGGTTATTCCTCCTCAGTGAACTTCAGAATAAAAAGGTGTTTCTTGTTGCTTAACTCAGAATGAGTTCCCAGACTTAAAATATATTTTGCTATCATTAGTTAAATGTTGTCATAAGTTCTCAAAGGTGAAGGCTCTAAGTTTTCCTTGCAGCCTCCAAAATAGATTTATACAGTGTATAGTGTGTTCTCATTCTAGTCAGATTCAATGGCTTTTGTCAAACATTGCTCTACTTAATCTGTAATATTGGCCATAAGGAATATATTACACAAGGTCTTTGAAGTCTGTACTGGCTTCCTTTTTGCCCCTGGGCATAACTCAGGATGTTCTTATTGATCTATAAAACTCTATGTGCTTTGAGTCCTAGGCAATAAATTCTCTCTCCTTTATCTTCCATTATGATGCTTAAGATTAGCTGGGGCATACTGACTGTACCTGAGTGTCTGGAGAGGTTGGGTGCTCAGTGTGAAGGGTCCAGGAGTCTGGATTTCACTGCTCCCAAGGATACAAGAGAACTTCGTTCTGCTGCTTGGCAGGGTGCAAAGGTTTATTCAGATGCTTGAAAAGTGACTGTGGGGAAGACACAGGGCAGAAACCCATTAAGCAGATTAATTTAAATGTTTGTACATGTACCCAGGGATAAAGTGCTACATTTAACTCTGCACTTTTTTCAACTTAACAGCTCCTCCTATATTAACAGTCTTGCTTCTGAGTGAACCTAAACATAGTGGTAAAGCCATCCATCACTCTTCAGAGAGAATGGTATCCAGAGTTATCTGCACCTTAAATCTTGCTTTTTGCATTTTCTGTGATGGAAAAACCATGCTCTCTCAATGGATGTGGAATAATATAAGGCATACGTTCCATAAAGATCCCAAAAGACAATTCCCTTCTTCATGGTCATTTATAAGTCTGTCAGGATCCCATTCTCCATGTTTCTTAGACACTCTAATGATGACCAAAGGGCAAAGTTTTGTGCAGAGTGCACACACCTGTCTAGCAGCACAAAACAGCCACAGGGAATAGAAGAGTATGCACTGACAAGTACAAATGACTGCCAGAGCGCCTTCCAAACCACATGATCACTAAATGTGCACAAAAAAAAGAAGGAATTCTCAATTTTTTATAAAACTTAGGCCTGCCCGGTTTTAATAATGATAGAAAAAGGCCAGAATTAGAATGAAGGTGTCATGGAAAGAAAGGTTCAAATTTTGTGTTTATATTTTCATTGTTAGTTGCAAGAAGAAGACCACTGCACTTCTGACTTGTTTCAAAGCCAGATACTTTGAGAGTAAGCACATGCTCAGATAAATGATTGCAAAAAATAAACTGACATTTATTACTTTGCATCTTAAAACAGTCAGGCTATTTTCCGTTAAGAAATAAGTATATTAGCAATGTACTTCAAAGCCACCTAAAATATGATTTGGAGCTTGGTAAGAGAACTTGTCTGAAAGTGAGGTAAAATTGTAATAAATGTTGAGAACTTGTAGCTGTTGTGCAACAAGTTAACATAGTTTTAAAGCTCATACAGAAAACATGTTAGAGAACCAAGATACCCTCCCATGCTGCAAATTCTAAAACCAAAGATTCTTTGAATACTGAGGTTTTTCTATACTGACACTTTTTAATTTTGTCAGTAAATTACATTTGAGAGATTCAATGGAAAACATAACACATATTGTCATTAATAAGAATTACTAATTAGTTCTGATTTATGTCTTCTTCATCTCCCTAATGCCATATTACAATTTTATTTTTTCTGCTTGCTCTTATACATAATGTAGACAAAATAATTTAGGTCAGGCTGTGGCTTCAAAGGAGGCAAATTATCACTTTATTCAAAAAAGACATTAAATAGACTGAAAAGGGGGATTTTTTATTTTTTTTTTTAATTCTAGGAAAATTTACAGTAGAGTAAAGGACTCTTCTTGAACATTTGCAGTAAGATTTTAAGACAAGTTTGAAGACAATGTGGCTTATCTTCCAAAACATATTTTATGATTTCTGCATGTGTTGAAAAAAAAAGACTACCAAAATATTTTACAAATGAAAAAAAAAAAAAAAAAGAATGAGAATAACAGCCTGTCCATTTCTGACAACATTTTTGGAGACTCTTAGATGACACTGAAATGTAACACTTCTATTTTAAGGAAATTTAGGACAGGAAAGGTGGATTTTTTTTTTTTTT
>VXAX01001930.1:335552-350158 GCA_013399835.1 Leptocoma aspasia
TTTTTTTTTTTTTTTTTTTTTTTGTGTAACTGTTATTTATTTGTCATTCTGGGCCAGTTCTCTACATAGGAGGTCACTAAATCATGCTGCTTGAGAAGTGGCTAGAAGATGGATGAGGACAAGGCATAGAGCTGTGCTGGGGGAATGTCTGTCGGGAGGACTGCACAGGGCAGGGGCAGAGGGAGGCCATGAAAGAGTGAAACCACCTCCTAAACCATGATAGCTCCAGAACCTACCTCTTCATCCAAAGCAGATGCTGGAGTGTACACCAGGAAAAGAAACATTGATGCTCTTCAAAGTTAACTAAATCAATCATAACCGTGTGTGTGGGATCTACGTGGTATGGAGTCAACCTTTTTTTACCCATGACTATGTATCTACTTGTCTAACAAAGAAATTGTCATTGGCAGCAGTTTAGTTTAGCTGACATATACATAATGAACGACACACTACAGGAACCATAGATTCTATTTTTATTTTCTATTTGTTTTTTCCTGACTTACTGTTTTGCTAGTAGGCAATTTAAAGTGATACGGTATTCTTTCATAAACACAACCAGATTACATTCAAATACATTCAAATACATACCTACAGCTCCATTCAGTAAAAAACCTTCAATTCTCATCTTGTGGTTTTCTGTGAAATTTTTTCAGTCTGTCACATTTCCTTTCTCTATTGTTACTACAGACTCCATGGGGTACCATAAGTGAAGATTCACGAGAATGCTCTATTGTAAGATCGTCCTTTTGTGCTGGCTTTTGTCCTGGCAGGAGATAAACCATCTCCTTCACTCTGTCTGGGACACAGATGGGTATGGGCAACATTCTTCCACTATTGAGTCACTATTTAAAGGATTTATTTTTCCACTTTTTAGTGGCCTCCCTTTTTCAAAATTTTGTCATTGAGTAGACTGTTTAATATTTTTATTTATATAAGCCTGGTCTTTTCCTAGACCAGCTTGAATTGATTAATTTAGTGTCTATATTCTCTAAACCATGCAGAATTTCTTCAGTTCTAATAAAATATGGACACTTTAGATCTTCCTGACTCCATTGCTTGTTGAAAGATGAAAACTGGCAAAATGTAATGCAGCAGTAAAGAGCACTGTTTACCATGGGGTTTTTTTTCCAGAGATGGCAATTTAATAAACTGTAAAATTTGTCCTTGAGCATTCAAGCGTCAAAAAATGTTTGTGAATTTCAAGAATCTGTTGTTGGTATTTGTGACATATGCACACAATTGTTCCTCATTCCTTCAGGTGGGTCCTAAGGGCTATGTTGTGGACCATCCATAAGGTGGACAAATGTACTTAAAACAAATGTTTATATTTGCAAATATATATTTTTGTACTATAGAATTTGGTTTTGCTCAGATATCTTACAGTTTCCTAGCCATATTTAGTCTCATGCTAATGGTAAGAAGCAGTATTCTGATGAAAATCCTTCACAAGCATGGCCTCTAAGTAACTGAGACTATCAGACCTTTGTGTTTAAAGTATTGATTGCAACAAAGTTCAATGTTCAAGTTGATGATACCCATGGTAGCATTTAATCACTGAAATTTTAGCTTGTGCTTCTGCAGTATTTATCATGCTCATATTCATATCACAAAGCAATCTCAAAGCATAGAAACCAGGTAACTTCTAGATAGGATTGATCTAGAAGATATGCTCCAAAAGCACACCTAATGTTCTCCAGCCACAGGTCCAGGCTATCTATCTATCTATCTATCTATCTATCTATCTATCTATCTATCTATCTATCTATCTATCCCAGAAGTACCTTCCTGAAATGTGTGATGTGGCTGTTCTTAGCACTAACTCATGCCAGAAATGCTTTCCCATCAGCCTGCACTGCTCGCTAAAGGAGACATCATTCACGTGGCTCACCTCAACCTACCTGCAGAGCAGAGATTACCAGGATGGGCTTTGCGAATCAGACTGGAAATTTCAGCCCATCCAGCAAAGAGAACTACAAAATGGAAACACAGCTGGGGCAGGTTCTTCCATGCTCAAGGATTCATTGCACGTACCTAAGGTATGTAATAGAGTAGCTAGGTAAAAAGCCCTGGATCAAAACTTTTCTCTTTAGTCAGAGTCCAGAATCATTGATTTCTAGAATATGCTTTTTTTTCCCCCTTGGTGTCATAGGATGAATGTTTTGAGAGATTTCCTTAGAAGCAGGGTATTCTACTGAATTTTCAATCAGCAAAAAAAGAATTTTGAAGAATTTTGAAGACAGCATTATTGACAATGTATGTTATACATTTGACTGAAAAATGCATTTTGGCTATGTTTATATTTCTCATGAAGCATGCAAAGAGAGAGATAGGCTGTCTTTTCTAATACTAAAAAAAAAAAAAGGGAGACAGAATTGCATCTGTGTATAATTATAGCTGATGTGTTGAAAATTTGCAGATCTATTGTGAGCTCATCCTCAGCAAAACCTCACACAATCACCCCTTTTTGTGCCAACAAATGAGTTAAATAGCCTGGACTTTTCCACATTGCAGCAGTGTTGGGAAATATTATCAACACCACTAAATTTCTAAAGAGGTATAATACATTTTTGTATGCTGGTTCCTAAGTTAAGTTTGGCTGTAAATTTGTAAGCACATGCAACCATGTAGTACTTTCCCATTATATGATACAATAAAGAATGTTAAAATAAACAAGTTGTATATGTAAAACAAAGTAACCACAAATTCTTACTATTCAGAAAGCAGCAGTATTCCTGTAAAGGGAGGACATAATTTACTGAAATTATTTTTATTAGGCAAGCCCAATTTTGACTTTTATGAGGCCAAGATAAGTAGCATGGATTTCTTAAGTTATTTTAACAACAAGCTGAACTATTCAAGCTTTGCATTCACTTTTAGGATTAATAATGCTTAACAAATTGATCCTTGCCTTTAAAAAAGGATCTAAAGCTCTTAATTTAATTTTAAGAATTTAAGAAAGGTTTTACTGGGTCAGACGAATGGTCTATCCAGACAACTTTTCTGTCCTCAGCAATGGCAATAGGAAAAGCTATTCAGAGATTAACAAACCCAGCTGTTCTCAGAGGTCCATTCCTCTTTCTCTTTCCATGACACACCACTGTTGTGTCAGGGTTGTCAGAGGTACAGCCTCACCCTCTTGTGATACTGTCCATCTATTTGTCTAATTCCTTTTGGAACCTCCTGACGTCCTGAACACATTTCTTTGTGTTTAAATCAATGCTTTTTAAAATTTGTTTTAGGCTGATATTCTATTATTTTCAAGTTCTCATATTATGGGATAGAATGAACAGAAATTTTTTTCTACTTTATCCAGAACCTTCGTGATGTCACCACTTCTTCCCCATCTTCTCCTTTCACTGCTGACGACTCCCAATCTTTTTAGTCTCTTCACATAATGTAGCTGCTGAATTCCATATTAATTTAAGTTCCCCTTAGAGCTACATGTTTTATACAGAATGCCAAGACTTTTTTTTTTTTAATTTTTTGAGAGTTTCTCATCAACTTTATGATTTAGCTGCTACACTGGCAAAAAGAAAACTGTAACTTCTCATATTATCAATCTGATAGTTGCTTTCCTAGCAAGACAGGTAACTTTTCCCTATTGTTTATGCACAGAGGTCCAAAAATTACTTCTGAAGAATACAGCTTGACTTTCCTCCTTACTTATTTGCAACAACTATTTTATATGTAATGCTATTCATGAACTTAAAATTTAATATTTAAACAGTACCTCATTTTTGTTATAGCAGGCTAATATATTTAGTTGTGCTTCAGTAATACTTACACTTTTCTCCAGTGTGCTATTTACTTACTCCTTTAGTGCATTTATCTATATCTACAGCTCTTTTAATTATGTTAGGCTCTCCTGGAATGTCTTTAAAGTGTTGCTCAAAGACTCTGAATCATGTATATTCGTTTCCTTCTCTGACACTCAGTATTCCTTCTGCTCTAGCAACTTGGACTGAATAGTTTTCACTTTCATTTGAGGGGTGTTTTTTCCATCTCATCTGCTAGAGATTTAATTTTGCATTAGTAACAGGTATTATGTACAAGCACAGAAGCTTATGGCCACAGGTAGCTATCTTTTTTTTCCTCCCAGGAGAAAAATACAAGCATTGTGCTGACTGTTAGAGATTTATAGAACACAAAGGCCTCATTCATTCTCATTTCAGGGTCATCGCTGTGTGATCTTCTTTGAACAACTTGCAGATAAGCATCAAGAAGTCCTCATGAATAACAATGACTAAACTGTCAAGGCAGTAATAGTATGATTGAAGAGAGCATCCTCTAAATGCAACACATAGTAAGGAATGTGGAGAAAACTTCCATGCTTTACAGTTGTGATAAAATGGCAAGTGCCATTTTTAATATAACTGTGAACTGGAATATTGATTGGAATCAAGTCTTAAACAAATGGCTTGTTTAACCAAGAAGAGAGAGGGGTTGCATTTTGGATAAAGCAGAGTGAAGTGCTGGAAGCTTGGAGAATACAGTATCTTTCTCTGGCTCCTTTATTCCTCAGTGGGAGGCCACTTTATAGCATTCAAGGAAATGCTCTGATGGTGCTGCTGAGTTTCATATGAGCACATTGACAGGATGCACAGTTTGGCACAATTGCCTACTTCTAATCTGAATTACAAATAGCAGTGGTGGCAAAGATCCAAACTGACCTATATTGGTGGAATAATTCAAGTAATTATTCAGAAAACTGTAATGCAAACACATTTAGTTGTTTATTTTCCTGTGGGGTTCAAAATGCTGCAAAAATCTCATGGTATGCTACACAATTGTGAGTTCCATGCTGCATACGTAGATTAATAATATGGTGAGGTATTTAATGACACTGAGACAGGAAGATACATACAGCAAGGTTCTAAGGAGTGATAAACTGGGTTTATTTAATTCCTGGATAAGTTTCATAGAAGTAGGACACATGTGAAAATTGGATGGTAAAGATTCCCATGCCCAGATCAACTAGGAATGTCATGTATACTAATTAAGCAAACAGAAGCAAGAAAATAACTTCTATGTATTTTTGAGGTGCATACAATTCACAATAAGACAGGTTTCCAGTCTCAGTGCCAGATAAGCCTAGTCAAAAAAGATAATTGATTGGTTTATGCACCATTGCACAGTGTCTAAAGGCATTCATAATCTGTGGTTGATTGCATTTTGAATATTGCCAAAATGAATACAATCCTCTCACTGTTGGACAAGATTGCAATATTTATATGGACAATTGAGAACTTTGAATAATACATGGTCCCATCATCTTTTCTATAAAATTAAGACTCTTTTATGTCTGAAATCAAAACCAGTCCAAATAGTTGGATTTTTACAGCATTTTTAAATTAAAACTGCTTATTTGTATAAGTTGTGCCTTTGTCATATAAATATGAAAATACATTCTTGCAGCATGGACTTGGATTAAATTCAATTTCCAGGTTTTTTTAAATGTTCTTACAGTAAGTTGTCTGCCCTTACAAAATGAAGGAGGTTCTTAGTTTGTGAGACTAAAAGAAAAAGAGAGAAGAGAAAAAAACAATGTTCCCATTTAAAAATTCTGTCTCAAAAGTTAGTGTTAAATATGGAGACATCTTTCAAGAAGAGTGACCACATTCACTTAGCCATAGCACAAGCTGAGGGAAGAGTATGTTCTGTCTCTGTAAAATGTCCTGCTTCTCAGTCAAAATTTGGAATAAAAAGCTATTTAAATATTTATGAGGGAACATGGGAACCATGACTATAACCTGTGAATGTTCCAGTCAAGCAAGAATGCTGAATCACTTATAACATACCTATCGTCAGGCACTTCAAAGAATTATTCTCAGGCTCAAACTTCACTGTATGCATTCAAGTATTTTAAAAGTTTTTATAACGATTTTATTAAAATATCTTTCCATCCACTTCCTTTTTTCCCCCTTCTAATTGCAGAGAGCTCTGCTATTTGGGCATCAAGATAGTCAGTAGATCCTAATTTTGTTTCCATCATTACTATTTTGTGCTTTAAATTTCACACTGATAAAAACAAATTCTTTAGTAGAAAGGTTCAGGATTTATTGATGGAAATATCTATTCACAGAAACCAATGAGACTAATTTTGGTTTTTGGCTCCCAAGAAAAGCTCTAAGTTATCTAGATATTCTAGAACAAATCTGAGACCTAAAACCAAACCAAAGCCGTGAGTGGAATAGGTTCACCATTTCAGTATATCCTGTGAACAGGCAGTTACATTTTGCTCATGGAAGCCTTGAACTGAAATTCCTGCCACAAATCTGTCAGAGGAACAATTTGGGGTCCTCCACACTCACTGGACTTGGGGCATAAATGACCTTCTCAGAGGAAGTTACGCACAGAACTGATGGAACTGGCATGTTGTGCTGATGCTGGAGAGCCTCTAGACAAGGGGAATCCCATTGGGTACTGATGCCACTGCCCAAAAATTACCTCTGAATGTTCTCATTCTTTACAGGCAGAGGAAGAGGGCGCTGGGGTGCTTTGGGCACCTAGCAGATGTCAGAACTGCAAATTGCATTTTCTGTTGGTTAGCTCAGCGTACAATCTGCACTGCATACTGATTTCAATTAATCAGGACAGCTAATTTTTCCAGCATGGCAAGTTCACTCAAAATTATGAATTTCTGTAAGTGAGAAGGTTTTCACGAGTCAGACACAGCAATACTAAGTTTTATAAGTCTTATGTTTCCCTTCTATAAAAGTCTTCTGCTTGTGAGTATTGAATAAAATTTTCACACAATTACATTTCATAATGGGATTATTAAGCCAGGGCCACTTATTTCTGGTAGGTTTGATCTTATCTTTTATCCCTATTACTTAATTTTTTTTCTTTCTTCTTGTCTACTGTTCCTCCAATATCCTTGTGATACAAAATGACATGGGCTATACAACATAAGTGATAATGGATTGCTGATGAAAATGCATCGCTGAGAGTCGGGTTTAATGAGAAGCTGCACAATTAAGAACTTCAAAGCCCAACAGTGAAGTTGTGAAGGCCATCAGGGCCCTGAAGATAGAGGTGTCACACTGTGGTGCTGTCAGGAAGGCTGCAAAGGCACTTGTCCATGCTGGCTGTTTTGTGAGGGCCATGAGGCCTGACTGCCTTGATGAGGGGGATAATGATGTTTTGAGGTTACGGAACACCCATTCATTTTACTGTGGCAAGTCTCCGGTGCCTGTTCCAAATATTAATTTGTATCACTTTTGAAACTCTGTGATAATTCTGCAGAACTGCTTTCTACCTTTGTTGACATTGTTTCCAAAAGATTAATTGGAACTCCTTTGGTTCTTTTAGGCAGTATGCGAAAACATCACAGAAAATTGTTCAGGACGTACTGTTTAATTTTAGCACTGTGTGCCAGAGTTGTTTATGTATGTGGTTAGCACAGCAATAGAGAGGGGGAAAAAAACCCCAAGAACCCCAGACCAGAAAATCAGTTGCAATGAACGGCAGTTCAGCTTGTTCTTATTTGTGGTGGATTTTTTTGCTGGTAATTACTTTGGAAAAAACCCAGTCTTTAACTGCAATCCCATCTACTCTAGAGATAAATATTCAGCATTGCTTACTAGTGACCTAACATTAGCACTAAAAAGCATAAGTGTTACTGGCAGTTATTAATGTTCTAATAGTATATGTTTTAGCCTGCTCTGAGAGTTAAGATGATACTGTGGAAAAAGTTTGCAGATATATATCCAACTCACACAAATTCCCAGCAATGCACTGACAGACACAAGAAATCTTGTAGAAAACTATCACAGTACAGACTAGGCAGTATGTCATTCCTGCCCTTGTTGAATAAAGTATTTTAAACATGTGAAATGCTTTTTTTCAAAGGAGTGTTTTTGAAATCTGAAAGTTCTGCTATTACAATTCTCCTTTCCATTCTAAAGTCACGCGTTTCCTGGATCTCTAGAACTTTCTAAAAATGTTCAGTTTGCACAAAACAGTATATTTGGGTAGCATTTTTTTAGGTAAAAATCGTATCACCTGGAACGAGCTAAAATAACAAAAGCCAGTGCTGTGTGTGTGTGTGTGTGTGTGTGTGTGTTACTAGAATTCTTTTTATTTGATAAGACATTTCCTTTTTAATGGAAAAATATTCCTAATCCTCAATCCACACAAAACAAGTAGCTCCCTTGTATCAATAACCTTTAACTAACAGCAAATCTTCTGTTGCCTCAAGGCAAACAACCAGGTAGCTCTGACATCGAAGCTACTGTAAACATTCACCTAAGAAGGAATCAAACTAGTGGGAGCCTGGGGAAATATAAATGCAGTAAATGCACTAAAAATACTTCAGCTGGTGCTTAGAGATTGTGCAATCACGAAGTACTACTTTTTTCCAACAAAACAAACCTCTAGAACTCAGGGGTTTAAAAGTTAGCCTGCTGTGGGGTTGGAGCAATTATCAGATACACTTAGGAGAGGAGGTGTAGTATGGATTAAAGCCATGCTCATACACCAAACTATTTGACGGTAGAACAAATGTCTAGGATGACAATTCCTTTTAAGATCTGCTGGCATACTTTACTGAACACATCTAGCATACTTTTTAAAAAAATACAGATTTTTCTGTAGAAGTAGAAACGGGCTCTATCCATATGTGAGTTTATAATTTGTGCTGGTCTTTTTAAAAAGAAATGACAAATTCATGCTGACAGACAAAAACTAAAATTCTCAAAAGTACCAGTGTACTTAGAATTCCAATTGTCTAAATGTCCTTTATAATTGATGTTTTTTCAACAATTCCTCTATGTTTAACAAATTTCTAAAGGGTCCATATTGGATTCAAATGGTGTTCTCCTACGCAGACTGTTATTTGCTCAAGTTCCCTACCACTTTTACAGAAATACTCTCAATATTTTTCTCCCCAGTGCAGTTTTGTGAACTTGAACATGTATCTTTGTTAGTCATTGGCCCAAACAATACCAATACATACCAATATACATATCATACCCCTACATATCATTGCACAAAATTACTGTGAAAAATGAGAACATGGGCAAAAGAAAATGTTAATCTAAATTTATTAAACTGTTTCTCTATGAAAGGGAAATCATCATGCCTACCAGCTGTAGAAAAACCTCTGAAATCAGTAACAACTATGTAGTTTGTGAAAATCTTGAAGTTCATTAAGCTGCTCTTCAAGCATCTCCTCCAGCTTTTCACCATTTAATGTTACCTGCTCCCTTCTTCTCCAACATGAAAGCAAGAAAGAAGAAACAAAATCAGAAACAGTTGTGAAATATAATTATGGTATTTTCATTCTGCTGCTAATTGACAAAAATATGACAAATTTATGAATGTGATTACAGGAATCTAAGAGGAAAACAGTGGACTTAATCTAGAAGATCTGTTCAAAGTCTAGATCCCATTTTCTGTGCAGACAGTACTGCAATGGTGACTTTTGCCACGTACAAAAATTTAAGAGACAACTGAGAATTTATCCATTACTTGCCTTTGATGCACTGCTATGGTGTCTAGAAGTCATTTGACCCTAACTCTTTTACTAGGTTTAGCTACTTTTTCAAAGCTTTAGCCTAGGTACAGTACTGAGTATATGGCAAGAATTCTAGAATAAGAACAGTAGTAGTAACATAGTGTGTAAGTAATGCTTTCACACAGTTCAGGTCAGTAGAGCTTTGGTAGACTAAACAACAGTTACAGGATATCAAAATATCAAATCAGTGAGACAGAGGAGTCAGAGTTTCTCCAAAGGCAGAATGCATGAAGAACCAATTTCAGTGCCAGGCAGCCAAGAGACACAATGTATCCTATATTTAGATTAGGATGTATGATCAGTATTATATAAATAAAGATTTTTTTATAATTCAGATAATAATTTTTAGAGTCCTGGTATTAAGATTGCACTCATTTTCCCTTGAATGAATGTACATGCAAGCTCTTATATGTATAAATTCAAACTCTTCTTCAGACTTTAGTTTTATTTCGTATTGCATATAATCATTTGCATCTATTTAATATTACAGTATGAATTCAGCACAGTACATGTATTATTTTTATGGCATTAACTGACCAATTAAGTTATTACACTTGTTATTTGGAATGCTTATGCTCTCTGAGCACTTTCTGTAAACCCTCCTGGCTCCACAGAGAGTGTTTGTGGGCCAGCAATGGATACGGACCCTCCAACACCCAAGTAAATTGATTCAGAACTGCTTTTGTGCATCTCTGTGTGGTACAGTCTTGCATCATATAAGCACAGTCTCATTGTCAACATATTAAAAAGAATACTGGAAGTTTACATCTGATAGTAACAGTGGCAGATATCACTATTAAATATTATTTGAAAATGAAAAGTTAAGGGCTTTTTCCAGTATCTGCAGGTTACAAAACAGCTCACTGACAGAGAATTCTCTGAATTAACAGGGACACTGTTATTTCAGTAAGTATCAGTTATTTCAGTATTTCAGTAAGTCAGTATTTCAGTATTTCAGTTATTTCAGTAAGTCATCAGTAAGAAGAGTATTGACTTCTACTTGTAGAGATCTGTGCAGATATTCTTCTAGAAAACAGTTATTACTTAAAGGTTAAGGTAGTCAACTTTCTTAGGAAGCAATATTAAAAGTTTTAAACATGCATAATATGTTTTTATGAAAAATACCATCAATATTAGTGTATATATATATTTATATATATTAAAATAGCTATAAATCATTGTGGAAGTGCACATACAACTTTTTGAAAGATTAGAATGCAGATTTCTGAGACTAGAGTAATAGGATCATTTGCCATAAGGATGTTGTTTGCAGAATGCTGTTAAAATACCAATAAAAGAGCTGGAGCAGACAATCATTTCTTTCCTGACTGTTGATCAGACTTAGAAGCCAAACTCCAGGAAGGAACACTCCAGCATGCAGAATGGCAGGGGAACAAAGTTAAGAGTTGGCTATGTTGAAATGAAAGATAGGTCCAAATTGTGCTGATAGAAAACTAAGACATAGTATTTATAAACCTGTTAGACCTCCTCTCCAGCAGGCTTGTCACATTAGTGGTGGTGGTCTTTATTCTCCAGGGTAGTATTCAGTTGTCCAGTTAGAGTGAAGCTGGATTCAAACAAGGTGGTTCATCCATATGATGCAGTCTGCTGGGACAATTTTGCCATAGGTTGCATCTGGACTGTTTTATCTTCTTTCCATACACTCACCATTGTGTAAAATAATTCATATTACACATGATACTAGAAAAATTAAATGTTTCCCAGGCAGCAGCCTAACCATTCCAGTTAATCATTGCCTTCAAACTGAAAATAGTCTGAACTGTTTAGATATAGGATCAACTTTGTATTATTTATAGGAAAAAAAAACTAAAACCAAACCACCTCCCAAAATTCTTCTTCTGAACCTGCTAAAGGGTCGCTGGGATGTTATCAGTGCCATCAGCAAGATTAATAGCATGAGTGAGAGAAGTGATTCAAATTCCTGAATGCTTTAGACAGTGCTGAGTATTTGAAACATCTGCACAGGGCTTGCAGCTACTGGACCCACGAAAGAACTGCTCTTCTGGAGCAATAGCTGGAATGCAGGTGGGATATCCTACTGATCTTTCCTCAGGCTTCTGGCTTTCACCTGATAAACACTGATAGCATATTTCCGGTTACAAGAAGAAGAAAAGGAAATACACATTTATCTGCAATATTTTGCATTTGACTTTCCAGGTGGAATGTTTTTAATAACCTCAAAAACAAGTTAATTGTACTAATTTTTATGTATCATTGGTATAACACAGGCAATTTTAAATTTTTCCCAGATAGTGCATTTGTGCTTTGATGGATGTTCTATAAGTAGCATAACTGCACAAACATGTGAGATGGAAAACAATTCTGTAGTTGAATCTGCTTTCTTTGGGGAGTTGGGCTAGATGACCTCCAGAGGTCCCTTCCAATGTAAATTAAGTGAGTCTATAAAATGTAGATGCAGTTTTAAAAAATACCCTTGTGGAAAAGCCATACAGCACAGTACCTTTTATAGTATCATTGGCAAAGAATAACTGAATTCTGAAGATTATAAACTTTGGTGATTAAAAATATCACATATTAGGCATTGGTTTTAGTATATTTCATCTTTCGCAGCCATTGAACAACAGGTTAAGTTACAAAGAGCTGTTGTGCTATTGGTTTTTCAGAAAAGTACTGTCAAAATCATTGGGAAGTAAAAAAATGGCAGAATGATTTAGCACATCAAATCATTATTGTCCAAGTGTCACTTGCTAGACTGTGACAAAACTCTTCCACAGAAGAGTTTTCCTCAGAGATGATGAAGCATGTAAGAGACAGAACAAGACAACATCCAATAGAGACATGTTACATTTTAAATCAGATTTAACCAGAATTTTATTGTCTCTAGCAAATCCGTGTTTCTATAACATGGTCCCTAAAGCAATACAATGACAATCTCCTACATCCTTGGTGTGTGGCTGAAGCATGGACATACCAGGAGACCTCTGAAGTAGAGAACAAAAGGTGTCTTTGCATTTCACTTTCCAGGTGAAATGTTTTTAACAACCTCAAAAACAAGATAATTGTACTAATTTTTATGTATCATCAGTATCATACAGGCAATTTTAAATTTTCCAAGGCACCTGCAGCCTGATAATTTACAAAATCAGTAACCTCCTGTTCTGCCCTTTAAACTCATTGGGAATTTTAAGAGTCAATTTGCAAATGCATAAAGAAATAGATATTAACTTTATTGAATTTGAGACAGTCTCTATTTAATCATCCAGATTAAGCCTGTAGCTACCAATTGCTAATAGAGACAAGCACTTCAAAACCCCAAAACATATCAAAAAAACCCCTCACCTCACGTACATCACACCTCTGTGAGGGAACACAACAAAATACCTTCCAGAGATTCCCTCTCTCTCTCTCTCGCTCTTGTCCCATACTTAATTATTGAATTTTCTTGTCCTATCATGTTAATTGGACTAGTTGATAAGTCACTTTTATTATTTAACATGACTTTAATACCTACCTTGCCTTTCACAATTCTAAACTGGTAGCTCTATCTTGCTGATTGAAAACACTGAACTTGAATGTAGAATGAAAAAAATACAGAACTCCATACCAGTTTCTTCTTCTTCATTACAGTTCCTCTCTTCATGATTTTAAATACCCTAGAGATATTTTTAGAAGCTGAAATAAGGGATTAAAGGAATTTCTCTTGTCAGTTTTATACCTTTAACATGTCTAGTTTTCTTATTTGAGGTTTCTATTTGCTTAAAGCTACCTAGCTGAAATGGAAGCCACCCACAGAATTTTTTCCAAGAAAATTAGATATTTGCAATATCATACTTGTACTGTAGTTCCATTCCTCCATCATACACACTACATCTAACTTCAGTGGTCTGAACAAGCAGAGGCATGCACATAATTAATTCCATGAGGGACAGCTTATTCATATATTTGCACACACAACTCTTGTTCTTTGTATATCAGTTACACATAATTTACAATGACTATTTCTGCTTACTTGAGTACTTGGCGTAAATTAAATTCTAAATAAGGCTCCAAGTTTTCAGACATATTTTTGTTGTAGCTTGATCAAACATTTTCTATTGTCCTACTTGCGCATGAGTGCGTGCACACACACATACTGGAAATGGCTTTTTCTATTCTTCAGCTTGTGCTATGCAGTAAAATGGGTATAAAAATAGCAACATGGCAACAGTTGCTTGCACATGTGGATGTCATAAACATTTTGTGTTCCTTTACAGCCAAACTCAATCCAAAGCACTGTCGCAGCAGTGGGCCCACTCCAGGAGCCAGCACAGGAGAGGGGCTCTCAGGCACCAAGGTGATTTGCAAGTTGCAAGGGAGCAATACATGTGATGTGAATTAGCTGTAAATTAAATGCACAAGTGTTTTCTTTATAAGTGACATGCATTTTGGAGGAATTTCTTCACAGAAAGGGTGATTAGACATTGGAATGGACTGCACAGGGAAGTGGTGGAGTCTCAGTCCCTGATGGTTTTTAAGGAAAGACAGGATGTGGCACTTAGTGCCATGGTCTAATGGGCTTGGTGGGTTTGGTCATAGGTTGGACTCAGTGATCTCAGAGATTTCTTCCAACCTAATTAATTCTGTGATTCTGTGATATACATACATGGACATAGGATCTGTGCTTAAAAATAAAGAAACCACAGGAACATAGTTAAAAAAAAAAAAAAAGAGCAAGCAAGCACACTTTTTCTGGGTTGTGAGCAAATATGATCCAGGAGACAGCCCAGAGGTATCAGAGGTCTCTCCCAGTTCCCCCTACCCATTGCCCACCAGGGTCTCTCGCTGGGCCACCCAGGACCCCTCCCTGAGTCCTGGCTCCCAGTGTGGGCACCCCTCGCTCGCCATCGAGCGCCTTCCCCAGCAGGAAGCCCTGTCTTGATTCACGCCCAGGCTGGGGCTCCCATTTCAGTGTTACAGCATTTCTACTGCATCCAGTTCTGGGACCGTCACTTCAGGAAGGACATTGAGGTGCTGGAGAGTGTCCAGAGAAGGGCAAGTGAGATGGGGAAGGGTCTGGAGCACAAGTCTTATGAGAAGTGGCTGAGGGAGCTGGGGTTGTTTAACTTGG
>VXAX01001930.1:350174-393307 GCA_013399835.1 Leptocoma aspasia
GGCCGCGCCGCTCTCCCGCCCCGCCCGGAAGAGCGGCCGCCCCGGCCCGGCCCGTCGCGTCCGCACGGCCCCAGCGGCCTGGGCTTCTCCTTCTCGCTCTGCTCGGCACCGCCACCGCACCCCGAGGCGAGGCGCGCTCCGTCCTCCCCCGCCCGGCCCCGGGGCAGCAGCGAGGGGATCGGATTCTCCGAGAGAGCCGGGGCAGCCCTTCCTGTGCTTCCCGGGCAGCGGCTGAGCACGCCCGAGCCCTGCGGGCCCCGCCGGGGCCGCGCGGTGCTGCGGCGGGGCTGACGGGGACGGGGCTCCAGGGTGGGGAGAGGATGAGGTCTCGCATAACGGAGTATGGGAAATAGGAGTCTTTGAGCNAATCAAGCTGTGCCAGAGGAAGAAATAATTTCTTCACAAAAAAGGTGATCAGACATTGGAATGGGCTGCCCGGGGAGGTGGTGGAGTCACCGTCCCTGGAGATGTTTAAGCAAAGACTAGATGCGGCACTCAGTGGCATGATCTAGTTGAGGCGGTGGTGATCGGCTGGACTTGATGATCTCAGAGGTACTCTCTTAAACTGATGCCGTGATTCTAGGGGCGTGCTGGGGATCCTGGCCCCGAAAGCCCACCCTGGCCTGGCCTGGCCTGGCCCGGCCGCGTCCTGCCCGCCCGGCCCAGNAGGGTGGGGAGAGGATGAGGTCTCGCATAACGGAGTATGGGAAATAGGAGTCTTTGAGCACAGCGTTCCCGACTGCGGAACGCGACAGCCGGGTTGGTGCTCTGCAGTAGCTGTGCCTTCCCCATTGTCACGTCGGCACTCCCCATCGGTGTGTCCGCAGTGCCGGGGCCTGACATCGGCACACTTGGAGCTGCTCTCCTCCAGAGATCACTTGGTGTTCCATGTGCAGATTTTGCACCTGTAGTAACAAAACTGTGGCCATTTGTTCCAGATATTTTCCCTCCCCGACAGCTAGAGTTGACAGCTGGCCGTGCCGAGTTCTGGGCAAAAGGCAGGGTCCCACAGCCGCTGTGTGGAACAAGCGGCCTGCGTGTGCCTGGCTGCCTCTGGCCAGAGAGTGCCACAGGTCCCACACATTTGCAAGTTATTTTGTGTAGGTTTAGTACACCCAGAACACGCTGGAGTGGTTGTGCAGCCAATACAGGCTATTCTCGACATGTCTGTCAGTGCTTCCAAGCCATTTTGTGCTTGTGAAGTTGGGTCAGTTTTGTGTTTTAAACAGTAGTGATCATGATGTTGGGCAGAATAGCTCATGTGTTAAAGCCATTTTTTCTGATACACATTTTAGTTTTTATCAGCCACCATTAAGAGAGATCCGTAATTCTTATGTTAATGGGTTTTGTTGCTTTTAGAAGTTAGGACATCAGTAATAGTCTCTGAAAATAAAAATCATGTCTGCATTTTTCAGTGTTAAATGTACAAGCAGACTTTTCTAGATGTGTAGTTTTAAAAGGTCACATGCACGGTTTTAAAGTAAAGCTGTATAAAATGAAGTTGCAACTGTAATGCAAAGTAAGCAGTTTCCTTGTTCATCACAAGTAATGGGTTAGCTGACCTCAGTGAGAAGCCCATTCTCCAGTTAACATATGTTAATTTCTCACTTCATGTCTACCAACTATGATTCTCCACAGGAAAAGAAAATTAGTGTAAATGTAGCCTAATCACCAGGGTATTTTGATAAATTTAAAATAGAGACTGGAAATTTAATACCTTTTTGATCTCTCTTAGACTATGTTACAGTTTGCACGGTGCTGTGATACATGTGTTAATTTTGGTCTGCATGTTACTTTACACACTGAGTTCGCATATGTTACAATGTAATGAATCCATAGTGATGCACCATACACTGACATATGTACTGTATACTATCAGGCAATAGAAAAACAGCTGAAGATCTGTGGTTATAAGAGCAATGTGGATGTCGTAGCACTGTATCTGGCTAGACAGTAAGTAAAATGTTTCTGGTTTTGACTTTTCCTAAAAATAGAGCATGTAGTAGTTGGTAATCTTTCATAATGCCTTCTGTATCAGGAACTCTCTGAACATCATTTGTATGTGAAATACCAGTAAATCATATTCTTAGGTAGGCCCTACGTGTTGTGAGGGAAGAAATGGTGAAGGTGCACCGACACACAGCAGCACTGTGCTCACAGCTAACAGCCTCATCCCTAGACACACAATCTGTCTCCAGCAAGCCAGAGTTGCTTGAGGGTCTGTGAGTTCACAGAGTTGTACATGAATTTCTGCCATGGGGAGCAGAGGAGTGAGAGTTGATGGGCTGATCTCTGCCTGTTCTAACAGGCTCGTAAGGCTGGGTGGAAGGAGTATCAAGAAGGCAAATGAAAGAACAGGGGACCTGCCCAGTCTAAGAACTGCCAAATTTCTGACCTCCCTGAAAAAATGTGTTACTGCAATGACAAAACTCAGTGGTACCACCTTTGAAATTACCTGCATCTGTACTGCTAAGAACTGAAGGGAGGGCAGGGCAACATGAAGCAAATACAAGCACAAGAACACTTACTTTGGGCAGGCAGTACTGATGAGAGAGCTGATCTCCTCTGAGAGCTTAATGAAACAGCTTGAGATGTAGGGCAGATGAGGAGAAGAAGTGCTAAGTGAAGGAAGGCAAACTTTCATGAACCTGTGGGTGATCTAGGTTGATAGAGGTGTATGTTGTAATATGAACATGCTGAGAGGCTGCCATAGAGGGATGGATACATGACAGGACATACTTCAAAGTTTTGGGAAAGCGTGCTTTGAATTTCTGGCCAGGGCACAACTCCAAGTGTTGCATACCTGTCTGCAGCCTCACAACTGCATCCACTGCTCACATGGTTGATAGCATATAGAAAAACTAACATAATTTAATAATTCAGGGACCATGTTTTCAAGGTCTCCTGGTCCAATGAGTGGGGAAAAAAAGGTGTTAAGGGATTAAGGGATTTCAGTATTATCTGGTCTGTTTTTAGTGGAAATTATATGGTCTTGAAAATCTAAATGTGCTCACTAATATGCTTAAATTCCTTATCACATCTCCTGATTTACCCCAAGAAAGTATTTGATGCTTTGTGAGGTAAAACATTTAGTTACTGTCAACTTTTTTAAAATGTGCATTTTAGAAAGAAGAAAAGTAAAATTTAAAGGAGAAGTTTAAATAATAAGAAAATTAAAAGGTGCATATATACCTTCTATACCATATATACCTTCTAAACAGTACAATTATTATACCACACATGTGAAGAATTAAGACTGTGTATACAATCTTAATTGGGATATTTTCTATTTTTAAATGCTTAAATGTGTGCCCTCACTGGCTTTCAAGTATTTTTTTGGTATAGAATAAAAAGAAGTGCTCACATGGCAGATACATAAGTGATCTGTCTCCCCATTAAACCATTTTGGTAAAGATAATGCAAGATGGATTCTTTCATGATTGGATAGAAGTGAACTCCTTTTATTCTGTATCAGTTTATATAAACTTGAACCCCAGCCAAGCTCAGTATCAGATCATGCCTCCTTTACTGTTGGTTTGACATATTTTTCTGCTAGCTGAAAAAAGAAAATGGAAAAAACAATTAAAGTCAATCAAATAAGAGGGAATATGTTTATATTTTTAAACCACTACTATTAAAGGGACATGAAACAATGTATTTTGGACACCGAAAGCTGTCATCCCAGGAAAACTGATTAACTTAGCAGTAGCTAGAAAAAGAGTGCTGCAGGCCAAAAAGGATCAGTTTATAAAAGACATACAAAGTCTGGAAGGCATGTAGAAAAGGACAGACTCTTTTAAAATGTTAGAAGAGTTAAGCTCTACCTGGGGCAAATTAAATGCCTTAATATGAAAACCAAAACCAAAAAACCAATGGATTGAGGCTTGGAGATAGTCAAGATGAAGCTGTTACTAGACAGGGAGTAAAGCCAATTAAATGTAAAGCTGTAAACTAGTTATAGAGTGGCAGTGATCAAGAATATAAGAAATTTTGGCTTTGCTACCTGAAATGTAGTTCAGAGATGCACAGGAGAATTAGACAGAAGCTCTGTAGGAACTCTGTATGTCCTGTCAACAGCTATCTGCTTGTCCCTGCTACTTGCAGTAATGTCTTTTTCTGTTACTTGTGACAGTAGACACATTAAGTATGTATTTGCAGGATTAGTTTTTATGGCTTATCTGAGGAAGCCAAATAAACAGTTTAAAAAACAGCATGAGAGGATAATCTGATTTTCAGTAATACAAGGGACTAAAAGTACAGCATCTCAACTTTGTCGGGTTTGCTCCTGACAGACTTTTCATTTGCAAAAGCAAGATGAGAAAAGGCATCCACCCTCCCTTTGTCTGTACCTGGAGGGTGTGTTGGGAAAAAACAACCCAACAAATAAAAAGACAACATGGAAAGATAGAGGCCAGACTTCATAGTTGGAAAACAAACACACCTTTAGCCTGATGATGTGAGGTTAATTTTTATCAGTCCTGTTACTTTCTGAAACACTGGCCTTCATCTTGCAACACATTAAAATCCACAAGAAAATTTTTATTATGGCAATTAAAAATTTTCAGGTAAAAGTAATCTATAATTTTTCTAGTGGAAATTAAGAACATTTATTTATAGCAATGAAAATAAAGAAGACCAATTAGGTAAAATCACTTGGCAGCTCACTAATGTTTTCTGATCAGTAGGTGATTTTTTATTTATAGCACACTAGCAAGCTCAAAGTGCTAGATACACAATTAAACATAAAACCATACTAGCACATGGGAGATAATTTCAGCCTCAGTGGATGTACTAGGTTTCTATGAGAGTAGGACAGGAAGGGAAAAAAGGCAAAATATTTCACAATATACACTGATATGAAAAATAATAAAAAAGACACATTGACCTGCTTGATGTCTGTCTTCTGTTGGCTTCCCTGGCACTGTGGCTGGACAATCCCCACTGCACCTTCAAAGCAGTTTTGCTTTTAGCTTCATGTCCCCAGGGTGCCAGACTTCTCCTCCTGTGTTCTGAGCAGGATTTCTACAAACTGCAAAGTACATGTGATTCAGACTCATAACTCATGCTGTTATGGAAAAGCAATTAATGTATCACTTATTTTGTTCCTGTTTCTTTGCCACCTGCTGCCTTGTTATGTTTGCAGGTGTGCAGAGTGCCTACACTGTCTCTGCCATTCTTTGTGTCTTTCTATTATAAATTCTAAGGAAGTGTGCCTTTCTAGTTCTTGTATGATATTATTTATGGAAAATTAAAATATTTATAAAATTAGTAAGCACTATTAATGTTAAGAAATTTGTTACTCTTTTGTTTTCCTTCCACCAGAGGACTAAGAACTATCCCAAGTCTATCACAGTTTCGCAGATTAAAGTATTTGTGGATTAACAACAATAAGGTAATGAGATACTCCTTTAAAGAGCAGAACAATGCATCTATACTCCCTGATTATTATTTTTTGTCTTTTTTAACATAAAGTATTATACATGTTGTCAAATGAATAAATTATTTTTAATTTCCAGGCTAATTTGACTGTCAAATATAACAGATTTGAAGAAAACTCTTTTTTTTTTTTTTTTACATTACAGAGTATAAGATAATATATTTTCCTATATTTTCCTTTAGATTCACACCAGATTTATAAATTTTGTGTATTTTAGGAGCTGAGGTTTTGTGCTAATTCCTGAGCTCCCAGTGTAATTAGAGCGGGCAGTTCTTGGAACAGACTGAGGGGTGATGTGGCTGTAGGACAGGACTGGATTGCAGGAAATGCATGGCTCTTCTTTTATATTCTTGCAGACATGCATAGATTATTTCTTGGCAGGCTGGTGGTTGAGCTGAGGCTCCTTTTTGATGTCATGCACACAAGAGTGACATAAAACTCTGTGAAATGAGCTTCTCCCTGTGCACAGGAAGCAGCACTGCAGTTCTAGGGATGACAGGGTATGAATATTTTACTGTACCGTAGTTTACATGACTTTCCCAGTGAGCCCAAATTCTTACATCTCCAGAATTGCTTGCTCATGTAAATAAGTAGATCTATGAGCAGCAGAAAAAATAATTTTATGTTCCATGTCACTTCAGAGCACGTGTATATCTGCTGCCCCAGGCTAGCATCAGTTATATGGCATCTTGTGTCCAATTTGTCAAAAGATTTTACTTTACTAACTATTTTTGAAAAAAAGTAAATGTATAAATATATTAAAATGTTAAACTAAAATCACAAGTATAATAAGGCTTTTCCTTGTATAGCTAAAGAACATTAATAAAAAGAAGAAATGGCCTGATGACTAAGCAGAACTGATCTTGCTGATCAAAAAAGATAAATAAATTGGAGTTTTGCACAACTCTCACTTTCCTACCTTAGCAGTAACAAAGAACATTCTTTTGTTCTATATAACTTGTGTGGAGAAGTCACTCAATGGATTTTTCATAGGAAAGGTTTTACTTAAATGCCTCAATAGGACGAGCATATTTTTCTGTATTCAATAATTTTATAAAAAAAAAAAAAGGAAATTTCATATGATTCTGGAAACAAAACTTGCCAAAAATAGGGAAAACCACTGTACAAGGGAGTGGAAAAAACTTCTGTCTTATGCTCTTCTTTCAGCTTTCAAATACTGTTAATGCACAGAGCAAAGCACATTTATTTTGGAGTCAGTGGCAAAATTCAAGGACTGAAATAATTCCTTTCCAAACAAATTACTTTTCATCACAGAATTCAAAGTGTCAGGAATGAAATTCTGTTTGTTGTTCTTGCATTTAAACTGTAAGGTAAAAACTTCAGCACCACTAGTACTCCCAGCTCTCAGCAGTTACAAAGGTCAGCTTGCTATTGGGAATTATGGGAATACACCCATACCCACACTGATTCTTTTTCTATAACTCTAATTGATTCTCTAAGTATGATGACATTTCTGGTAAGTAAGAACAAATTTGTGCTCTTTGAACCTGCTGGTGAAAAAATAATTTAAAAACAAGATGCTGGGTTTGTTCAAATGATATATTTCAGGAAGATTCTTAAACCAACATTGAATTATTATGCTCTACAAGGATCTTCTAACAATAAAAATTATTTCAAATATGAACAGAAGGGAGAGAAAATGTGGAGACCAGTCATTCAAAGAAATCTGTTTCCAAATACAAACATTAAATCTGTAGTTCAAAAAATTAGGTAAGGCTGTACTGCTTGTATTTGATTTGTAATTAGTACTTCTAATGAAGGTTTAGCTGTCAAGAGAATCCTTAAACCAAGAGTCTTAAACAGAAATATAAGAAACTAGCTGTGGTTAAGCAGTTTTCAAGCGGCCACATTTATAATTCTCCAACACTGCATTCTCAGTGACATATGACCGTTTGCCTAACTCTAATTTCAGATCCAAGATTTAACCTTCTTGATCAAAAACTATTACTTGACTGAACTCTATCTCAACAATAATGAACTGACAGATATATCAGGTACCAATCTTCCCTTTTTAAGTTGTTGAGCAGAGGCCTATACTTTCTTTTTTCTGTATTGGCATTCAAATTTATAAAACTGGATTACAGCCAGGAGTAATTTATTGGTTGAAAGCTCCTATGTATGTATAATTAATACATGTTAATTATTAGATATTTAATTTTTCCAGCATACTTGAGTGGCAATAAGGTGATGTGTTTATTCTGGTCTAAGGGATGAAGTGTCATTCACTTTAGGTCAGGCAATTGTGAAATATTTTTGATCTTACATGACCATATTAAATATTGTGAATTTATAAGCAGAAGTATTTTGCAAAGTTACTGCCAAACTTGGTTTATTTAAAAAATGCATCTGTCTTATACTTCTATTTTAGTTTTGCTTGCCCTTGTAGATTAAAATAGCTTTACCAGACTTGTAAATATGTGAATGAACAGGCCAAAGCATAATACATTTCTAAATATTTTAGACATTTTAAATGTTAATATTTTTTTTTCTGTCCCTATAAAATGTTGGGATGAGAAATGGTGTTGATTAGTTTCTGTGAGATTTCAAGCAAACTTTGTCTTTGAAAGACATAAACATGGATACAGGAGACAATACAGATGATAAAAAAATATGGGTAAAACAGAAGGGTATCATTAGTAAAGAAATGTGGATAAAATACTGTATATAATTTGGAAAATGAGATATGTAATCGATGTGGTGTGAGGATGTGAACACAGTCTGGGTCAAAACAATATTTTGTAATAGCTTTTTAATATATCAATAATTACTTGAAATGGAACTATTTTCTAAGGAATGCACTATTTATTACTTGTGAGACAAAGGCAGTATTAGGGATGTACTATTGTTTGTGAGGCAAAGGTAATATTAGGTCAAGGTAAAAGGAAGTGAATTAACCAAAGATTACAGGGATTTAGGAGGAATGAAGGGAGGTAGAAGAGAGGTTGAAGTTGAGGCTGATTTGTTGATGCAAGGGTGATGTGGACAAAAGGAAAATATTGGAATGAAAAAAAGATAGGCATGTGCTTAAAGGATGTGACTAGAATGGTGAAAAAGATATTGAAATACCTTTAATTTATTGTTTAATTAACATCTCATGCAACGTGTTACCAAAAGACAGGCATATATAGATAACTACAATACCAAATTCAGTGTACAGCGTAGCAAAATAATGTTCTAATAAAGGCAGCTATGGTGAGAATTGTTAATGATTTTTCATTTTATTTCAGGTGCTCTGAAACACTTATGTTCATTACAGATTCTGTTTCTTCACAACAACGAGTTAAAAAAACTTGGCAAAACAGTGAAGGAATTGAAAGGAATGATAAGCCTGCAGACTCTAAGTAATACCTTATTTTTATTTTGCAGAACAGCAAGTAGTAGCTTTTTAGTTTCTTATCAGGATGTTTCTTGTCTATTTCTGCATCATTTGCCAATAGCTTTTGAAGCTAATTAACAATTTCAGCCAAATTTGACAGAAGAAAGAGATCTCTAAGACATGAAAATTCCACAAAGAGTACCTCAACTGAGAAGAAACTGCTCAGTGGGTTCAGAAGTTAACTTTTTGGCTGCTGGCTGCCGGTAGCTCGGATGAATAACTTGGAGGTGTCTAAGTAGTTTATAGCTGCCTCTTTGTAATGGAACACAGGAGTATGGTGAGATTATCATAGAGGTGAAAGGAGTTGAAAAATGGGTGCTATTGCTGTTGAGACTGTGAATGGTAGGTTATAGAGCCCAAATTCCTGCCTCATTAATTCTCTTGCTTATACAACTTCCTTTCTGCATCTTTTTGGCAGACTGGATTTCTAAAATCTAAGAATAAATGTACTTTAGGTATTATTCATAACAATGTCTGTTAAGGAGCATACCTTCTGATAGTCTGGCTGAAAATGAAAATTGCACCATCTCTGAAATTTCAAATGAAGTTATACAAGACAGTGTTGGTGCCACTAAATTACAATGTAAGAAGTCCCCTCCAGGGAAGGTAGGATTATATGCTATTAAAATACTGAAAGTGAAAATATAAGCAGTCTTTTTCCATGATTCCTAAAGGAATGTCAACATAGGTCATGCCAAATGCTTAGTACTTGGAGAAGAGAGTGAACAAGTTTTGTGCCTCGGTGACATGGTTAAGGAGGTGAATGTCAGAATGTCACCAGGCCATAACACCTCCTTAAGCATTGAGGAAACTGAATGAGTGATTGTGGGAAAGGAAAATATGAATGAAAATTTAAACTTTTAATTGAACTTGACCCTGAACCAAAACTAAGAAAAACAAACCAAGTGTTTAGGAAGACAACATGCCAACAAAATTATTGAAATTCTTTTCATTATATGAAAGATAGAAAAATGAGTCCATTTAAGAATGCAGCTGTTTGAAGTGATTAGGCAGTGTCTGGAGATACATCCTATGTATGAATGGTGCAGTCACTTGAATTTAATGTTAGCTCTACAAATTAATAAGGAACTTCAACAAGCACAGGAAGTTTGTTGTACTTGTTGCAACCATCTGTGGGAAATACACAGCAGATAGTTAAAGTGCTGCTGAGTTTTAAATGGCAGTTACAAAGGCACAGTGAAAATTGTATGCAAACTGGACTGGCCACCACCACAGAAAAGGAAGTGTTTGAAAGAACAACCAAATATACACAATATACCTGATCTACCCTAATTTAAAAAAAAATGTTGTTTAGTTCAAAGATTTGGACAAGACTAAACAGTAATCAGTGGAAGAACCTTAACAACCTTAATAACCATAACTTTAAAGTTATTCCTTGACCTTTGCAGTCATGAAATAAATTGTCAATGGGTTTGCTTCAAGGGGATTTCGTAATAATGCATTCTTGAATTAACAGGTCTCTATTGGGTTAATAAAATGCCCTGTCATATTTGAAGTAAATTAAATCAGTAAATGAACAAAATAAATTTGGAAAGTCATATCCTATATATCATATTACTATATAATTTATCTGCCTTCTTGCAAATTAATAAATATAAAATGGGTGCAAAATTTCCACTGTGTAGCTTTGCAAAGGGCTGTGCCCATAACTCACTTTTATAAAACAAAACCAGTGAGACTTCTCACTGTTATGAAGCAGATTTTTTTTATTGCCAATCTGATTTAAAAAAAAAAATCATTTGCTAGCCTTCAACAGAGCTCCTGGATGCTTAACAACATTTTATTATTTTGTAGCTCTTGGGGACAATAGAACTATTAAAACACACTATTATTTTTTGCTTTAGGAGTAGCATCCAACTGCCAAAATGTTGCATTTCTCTTCCTGAAGTCTCTCTTGTGATTTTAGCCACTGCCCTGCACTGGATGTGTAGCATAACAACCATCCTTAATCAGGTGTCTAGGGAAGACACTCAGCTTCAAAAGATTTACTGCACATGCTGCTTACAACTGCAGCCTTTTGGGAGATTCACAGTGTTTCTTTATGGGCTCACCTTGTGCTCACATCTCCCTTTTGGAATCCAAGATTCTTGTTACGTACTCTGTAAATTGCCTCAACTGATTTATTGTCCGCAGCTGATAACATCCTGCTGGTAG
Source organism: Leptocoma aspasia (assembly GCA_013399835.1). NCBI lineage: Eukaryota > Metazoa > Chordata > Aves > Passeriformes > Nectariniidae > Leptocoma > Leptocoma aspasia. The sequence continues at coordinate 361,184 of VXAX01001930.1, forward strand.
ACCTCAGAAAACTCTCTTGTTCCCTATGTTTCTGCCCCATGTGGCAGAGGCACACTGTTTTCCTACACTCCAAATAGAGAAAACAGACAAAACTGTGGAGGAAGAAAGCATTATCGTAATTTGTACAACTAAAATTGCATGACCTTGACAAGAAAGTAGATAGCTCAGCCAGGAATTGATCCCAGATGTTTTGGAAAACAAAACCATCTTGATCTGTACAATGGTTGAATTTATTGTAAAAATGAGTAGTAGAAAAATGCACATTCTCTAAAACAAACCTACAAATCAGTGTTGTTGAGGAGGGACGTAGTCCAAGCAGCATCCAGATTCACAAGTGTTTAATATCAGACCTCGTTTGTGCCTTGGAAAAATCTCTCTTGAATCTTTATTCTATTCCACTACCAAACATAGCTGCTTTTAGAGATATTTCTGAAACATTTTTCTCTTTGGAGTGCTGTAGTATATTTTCTTGACTCAAGAACAGACTTATCAGATATATATATATATATTCTTTCTGATTAACACTTTCTAGGAAAAAATTCGTTCAGTTAAAATAGAACTTTCTTTTGCTGCCACCTTGTGGGTGTCTTACTGATTTTAAGTACCGTGATTTTTAAAAATTTGTTAAAGAATTAAAATAAAAAGTTCTCCTCTAAATACACAAACAGGTTTTTTCTATGTAGGAGAGGACAAATCCTCATTCCAGCCTTGTTGTATCTTCAAAATACCTGCTAAATCCCATCAAGCACTGAGCCCTCTCAGCAGACATGTTTGTCCGGAAGAACATAGAATTGCATCATGTAGTTTACAAATCTGTGTGGAATATTTTCAGACTTTTTTCTTCTACTATCTCTTACTTGCTTTTTTAATACCATCTTACTCTCCCTAACTGTTAAAATGACATAAGTTTTTTACCCTAGAGCAAGTATTAGCCACAGCCTCTCCTCAGAAAGAGAAAAACAGATGACTGTAGACTGTAGTAGTAGTAGTAGTAGTAGTAAAAAGTAATTAAGATTTTTTTCTCTGCTCTCATCTCAAGATTACAGCCTACTGACTATTTTTACTGTCTTAGAAGAACAGCATTTGTATAGGGAGGTAAAAAGCATTATTATGTTTTTTATTTAGAAAAGAGGCCCCACCCCACAACACTTGCTTGTTTATTAGCTCATCTGTGAATGAGCCAGTTTCTATTTTAAACAGCCTCAGATATCACTGTCACTAAACAAACTGATTTGGCATGTGAGCTAGGCTAATGTTCCATACCTGGCAAAGCAGCAGCACAGGGTTGATACCTGTGTCTGTGTTGCAAAGGTTTGGTTATACAGGTAATGTGAACCTGAACATAAATATTTTAGCTAAGTTGCTAATGAGCTTTTGGAGCTTGGTATCTCCAGTCTCGAGGAAAGCAACTGGGACCCAGGTTCTTAGGAATTTAGGCCCTCTGAAACATTTCTCTCTTACATTTCTTGAGTTTTCAAACTCATCATCTGTCAAAATATCAGAAGGCTGTGTATTTGCATTTTATATTGTATCTGTGGGATACAGCCTTTTATCAGCTCTGATAAAGTCTTAGGTGTCCTAAAGCTCATCTGATATTAATAACTCTGTCCTCCTACAAATTTTGTGTCTTACATTTAAGCTGTCACACCTAAGAAACCATTGCTGTCTAAAACAGGCATTATCTAACAATACGTAAGAAAATCAAAGGCAAACGCTTCAGTGTTTTTTCTGTAGATCTTAAAAAATAGTAAAAAACTTTAAAGGTTTGGAGTGCATGATGACACCTTTACTCAGTTTTTGCCTGTGCTATTTTGCATACTCTGCATTAAGTCAGTTCCTGCAGTCTATGTTTAGATGAGGAATTTCACATGTATAAAGTGTTTACCCAGCCTAAGAACAATTTGAATTTGATATTGTGTACAAAATCTTTGGCTCCTAGTGACCTTTAATTTTCCTTCCTTGCAAAGTTGATGTTTTGCTGAGTTTGGTTTTTTGTGACATTGGGTTTTTTTTTTTTCCTGTATACGTTTTGCAGACTTATTCCAAAACCCTCTGGCATATGATCCAGACTACCGGCTTTATGTGATATACTTCCTTCCTTCGGTTCAGCTCCTTGACAGGAAATGTAAGGATTGCTTTCCTCACTCACAAAGCATTGACAGTTGCTTGTGATTCTAACCAGTTTGGAAAAATAGGTGAAATTATCCTATCTGTTCTTTTACATGCGTTTGTTGATAGAGAACTAACGAACAAGATATCTGGTTTTTGTAAGATTTATCAAGCAGAAAGAGTTTAAGTGGCATAAACACTTTGTCAAATGTTTTTTATTTCTTTTTCTTTTTAAATTGTGTTGGTTTTTCTTGTATCTTGGGCTATTTGGGTAAAGATAAAAGCTTGTGCTTAGAAACGTGTACCTACCTCTGTGCATTCAGACTGGTATATTCACATGGCTGAGTGTGCTTACGTAGGTTTGGATAATATCCTGAGCTATCTGTACGTTTCTGTACAGTTTAAGTATGTATATGTACATTGATAAGGTAAATGCAGACCAAGTTTTCAAATATAATTAATATTCACAAGTTATCAAGAGATCTTTCACAGCTTGTCTACTGTAAATTCTACAGAAAAAAAATTACCCTAAGAATAGCCAAATTTTATATCAGTGAATCCATGAACATGCCACAATGTACTCAGAAAATCACCTTTGGTGATTTTTGTCTCTGGTGTTTGGAGAACTGTGTGACTGACAGGACTGAAAATTACTGGGGAGCACTGAGAAAGTAGCTGATTCCTACCTCAGCTCTGTAAGAAAGTAGCAAGGAAAAACTAGCACCTTCTTGAAAGGGGACTGAGCAAGGCAGATGCAGGACATCTGCAGGTGCTGGGAAGCTGTGCAGCTGTCGTGAAGCAAAGCTGGTGGATGGACCCCAGCAGGTGCCAGGGGTTGATGAGGAGTTGCTGCATCTGACCAGGTGCCCATTTGCTCACAGTCATTTTGCACAGGTACCTCCACTCTCCTGAGCACTTGCTCTTGTGTTACACTTGTGCTTAACACATCTGTCAGGCTGTTACTAAAATACCACTTTTTGACTGGGGAGTGATGACTGAAGCTTAATGTGCTGAAAAATACGTGTTGCATTTACATGTCTAGAAACACTTCCATGAAACTTCCTGGACTTCATCTCCTGAATACAGTTCTACTGTAATCAGTCCTGGATTAAGACTTGAGGCAGTAATTTGTATCAAGACTGTATCCTGGACTTCCTATTTAGTGAACTATTTCTCTAAAACACTACAAAGCTTCCTCACCATCTGTAGAACATTACCAGCATAGTCCTGGCTGTCTCCTTCACACAAGACATGTGCTCATGTTCCATTACCTTCAGGCATGACTACTGCAGTTCCTTCCTAATTGGTCCCCTAGACACCATGACTCCAAAACTTCCCTGAACTAAAAATGCTTCTGCCAGTTCCTTGTTCTAAAAGTTTAGCTGACTTCTGTTCCATAGCTGTACTAGATTAGTATAAGGTTCATAAAATTGAAGCGACCATCCCCAGTTTGATTTAACAGCCTCAAACTATTTGTTTAAAAATTAAAGTTATTTCTCTTAAAGTGCAAACCAGGAAGAATTTAAACTTTTGATTGCATTCCTAGGGTTTTCTCTGTAACTGACCAATGGGAATTGAACTGGCTTAAAACCAGGACTTGTTTTTGCTATTCATGAAGACCCTTCCAAATCTTTACTGCAGGAGATCTCATTTAAGCAGCACAAAAAGTCTTGCTTTCTAGCATCTTCATTTAAGACTTCTGATCCTACTGCACTCAGAAGAAAATACTGTACAGGGCTTCACCCTAAAGCCTTAGAAAGTATCACTCCATGTTCCCATTTTGAATTGCCATGAAATTGTGTCATTAACATCACTGTTGTTAAAATCTGCACAGAAAATATATGAATCACCTTTTGTATGCTGCCTTTTCAACTGATAGAAATAAAATGACATTTTTTATATCCCTTTTAACAGTAGTTACACAAAGAGAAAGGGAGTCAGCACTTCATCTCTATAACCCCAAAAGTGCTTGGGTCATGCAGTCAATAGCTTTTGGGAAGAGAGTAGACACATCCCTGGAGACTACAGTGGGATCTAGCAGATGCACTCAGCCAGCCAGAAGACCAATAATGCCCTCAGGTATTTATAATACTCAAAGAAAGGCATACATTTTTAGGTCATTTGAATTAGAAACATTTTTTTCATTCATCTGATAAAACATTATTGGTTTTAGTAATAAAATATAAATGCATCAAGAACTCAGATGGTTTGCTTCGTAAAGTAGTCTTAGCAGCAGCAGGCAAAAAATGAATCCTTCTACGGAGTGTATTGTGGCAGATACATTCTAGTCACACCCTGTAGTTACAGAATTGTCTTTAAAGATAACTGAAAAATTTTATGTACGAGTCTTGTGTTGTTTTACTTTTATTTAAAACATCCGAATACACTTCTGACTCAGTGCTCTGCATCATAGAGTTTTGATGCCCTCTAGTGCTTTTGCAAGATAATCTCTTGACAAAAATATTTTCTTCTGGTGTTCTAAATTTTACATATCTTGCCTGGTTTTGTAAGCAGATTCCTCTTTATGCTTTCTTTATTTAAGCTGCGAATATTTTAATGATGTCTTATAATAGCATATAAAGCAATTTTTAGAGTTCTTGAAACATTCAGGTCTGGAAGACAGCATGATCGTGGCACAAGAAAGCAGCTGAATACCACCTGGAATCATGAGACTTGTATCACAACGCAGAACCAACTTTGAAATCCCACACAATCTTGTCAGCTTTCTTGATGTTTTAAAGACAAAAAAACCACCATTGTGCATAAATAACTGAAATTTTAGCATTTTAAATAGTGTAGATGGAAGTTTAGAAAGTAATCAAATACGTGCAAGTTTTCTTAAATGTATATAGCACAAAACAGAAAGCACTCTATTTAACAATGATTTTGAAGAGGTTGGGAAAAGGAGGATAGTTTAAGCATATTTAATAACTTGTTTTGCTGATGATTATCAAAGCAGGCAGACAGCTGTCTTTATCTCTGCTCTGCGATCATACACATATACAGTGGCATCATTTTCTGTGAAAGAAAAAAAATCCTGGATGTGTATGGCTGTAGGAAATAAAAGACAAGAAACTTAAAACTACATACACTTAAAACCCAGCAAATACTTGCTTCCGTAGTAATTTAATAAAATTTATCTTAAACGTTTCAAATCATGTGCTAGTTTTCAATTAATTTGAACAAGCAATTTAGGATCAGGATAGCAATCATTTCTCAGCTACTCAATTACTGTACAGCCATTAATGTCATAATTTGAACTTTCTGTTATAGGTCATGAATTTGGAAATAACACAAATAAGTAAGTAATGTTTTCAGTGTCATCTTCATTTTGCATCTCTGAAGCATTTAAGTTCCTTTTCCTATGCCTAAAAAATACCATAACTAGAGAAAATGTCCAGTAAAAATGAGCTTTTGAAACAGTTTCAGGTCTTTGTATTCAATATAGCTGCAACTCTACACTAGGTTTGTTGTCTAAAATTTAGTATTGAAAGGTATTCCACATTTGGAAATGGGTACATAAAAATGCCATTTAGTTGTAAGATCAAACACTGATCACTAGAAAAAGCATGCTCAAAGTATTAGAGCATTAGAATAACTGTTCTGTATTATGTCCCAGAAAACGTTCTCCTGACTGACAGTTCAAAAATACACTCTCTGGAAAATATTATGACTTGTAGAATGAAACTCTTTTAGTCTGTACGTGATGTTGTTTTTATTCTGTTCAGTTTCAAAATCACAGAAATAAATGCAAAACTTTTATCTCTGTATCTGGATTGAGACAGGAGAAAGGCTGCATTTTAATGTGATGACATTTTAGATGCAAACTTTTTATGAGTAGATTTACAAACTAGGTATCAGGCTTGGCATTACTTTCTAGCTTTATACATGAAAAGATTTGAAAAATGCATTAAAGGAAATAATAAGATCCTACATACAATATCCTTTAACAGTACTCTGAGCACAGCTCTTTAAAAATCAAACTAATTTCTGTTGAAAAATTAATTCTTACCTGCCTTCAGTGCAGTTAGCTGTCCTCATTGATAGAATGGATGTACAGCTGCCTCGAGTCTTATTGATGGAAACGCTGAGGCTTTGCAAGGTGCCTTTTCGTGACAAAGTGCACGATACTCAGTGGAGATAGTCCTGTGGCTTATTTGAGGTGTGTTACTACAGGGACTTATTTAAGAAATAAGTTCTTATGAGATAAAGTTTTAATATTGTATGTGAGTTGGAAGGTTTTGGTTCCTTGTCAGTGCTGCTTTGATGTTGTGAAATCTGCTGGTTTTCTCTCCCAGACTGCAGCTGTGACAGGATACATGAACACAAGCTCACAGTGATCTGGATTCAGAGCTTGGAGAATGGATATTTGCCTGTGGGCTAGTTAAGAGATCCACAGTGAAATAAATGCACATTTCCATTAATGGGTACCAAATCACTTGAATCATGTCCATTGAATCAGAGCATTAAAAGTATACAATTACAACTTTTGTGGGGGAAAAAAAATTAAAACAAAGGAACATAAAAGTCTAATATAAATGTTTTTAAAATAATTTAGAGCATGATTTTTTCACATAGAATCCCATGACTCCAACCTTTCTTCATTTTGTTTTGCTTTCTTAAATTTGGTAGAAGAAAACCTTCTGAAAATTTAAATCCCCCCTCTTAGTGTCATCATGACTGCTACTTTCACTTTCCAGAGAGTGTGTGTTGTGAATTAGTTCTGAAGTAGTTTGGAAATGTTCAGGTAATGGGCTTGCTTTGCTCTTTTTGCAGAGTACCATTTGAGGACCCCGAAGACGCGGTTTTAGTACGGGCAACTACGAGATCTCTAATGGAATTTTCCTCTGTGGACTGGAACAAAGTAGCCACCTGTCAAGAAAGACGGCTTGAAAACAAAGCAGAAGAACCCCTTGAGAAGCTGACAGTCCAGTTTAGATGAGAAAAAACCAATTTCTCTCTCTAATGTTAACTCCATAAATAAGTTAACAGCTCAAAAAAACAAGTACACAACAACAGGCATCCAATTAAGTGAAGTTCCAGGAAAAAAAAAGTTAGTGTAACATTTCTTTTATCATATGTAGTATAGAGTGAAGAAATTAAGATAACAAATGATAAATAGTGGCAATGTTATAATAAAAGTTGTTTGAAATGCCATTCTTACCATACTTTTGTTATCCGAAAGTACTGAACTGCACTAAGGATAAATACCTTTATTTCTTATAATACACTTCCTCACATATTTCTCCTTCCATTCTCTCAAGGCTTAAAGTCAATGGTGATTTCTAAACATATCAAAGCCCTTCTTTAGGCTGTAGCTTGTCTTCTGAGTTTCTTCCTTCTCTCCTAAGTTAGCACAGAGCCACAGGGCAGTCTGTGTTGGCAGGGATCTCTGGAGCTTATCTAGTCCAACCTTCCTGTTGGAAGCAGGTTGGAGATGAGGTTGTCCGGTGGCCTGTCAGGGGGAATCAAAGATTTCCAGTAAGCAAGGCACCACCACTGGGAGAATGAAAGCAGGATTGGTGCCAGGGATTTTAGCACACTTCCAAAACCCTGACTCTTTTGCCCTGAAGGGATGGCATTTTCAGAGAATCCTTGAAGAGTAACACACCCCTGTGAGCCCCAAATGCTATGAGTGGAACAGGGAGGCAGCAGCACTTCTGCATTCCCAGACCTCAGAGTGGAGGGTAACTACAGCATGACTACAAATCTGAGTTCCAGACAGGCATCTCTTGCTTGCCAATTATCACGAAGTTAAACTTGTATACTCAAGCTACAGGAGGTCCATGCATGTCACATGACAGTGTCACCATGTTACAGACGCAGGAAACAGAATTGCCACATAGCCCCCTTCTTTTAAAAAAATTCCCTTTATTCTTCACAATCTACTAATCCTTGAAATTAAAACACAGCTACATTCCCTGCACAGGTGCATTTATGTATCCTCACTCTTACAGTTTTCAGAATATTAAACAAAAACTTTCAACATATTAAATAGTAAAAAAATTAATAGCGTTTTCCCTCTGTTTTGAGGATGGTCCTTAATCCTCTAATTAGAAGAATACTGCCATGTTTAAAACACCAGTGATTCAGCTGACAATAAGACAGTCTCCAATTCTGCCACCCTTATGCAGCAAGTGGTATTTTCAGTTGTGGCACTCCCACTGATTTCATGAGACACAGAAATAAATCTGAGTGAAAAACAAAGTTGAGGGAAGCTATTTTCTAGATCTGGTATTTAGCTGAAAGTTGAAGTGAAATCCCAGTTGTATCAATGCACACATTAATTTTCTCATCTAATTCACTGTGACCAGTTCAGAATGAAAAAAATTAAGCATTTTTTGTTTATGAAATAATTCATAAGCAACATCCCACTGTGCTCTAAGGCATCTTTACCTTAAAAATTATTTAGAATGCATTATTCTTGTCAGTCAAAATATTTTGAGTCATTCTTGTTTTCCCTTCATTAGACTTTGGAATATTTCTGACCAAACCAATAGTGAAATACACATTTCACCATCAGCTTGAGACACCTGAAACAGCAGTTTCATTTACTACAATTGCCACAAAATAGACATTATTGTTGTGCTCTCACTAGCCAAAAATATTTACAGTAATGTCATGAAAAGTTGAGAGTTCAGATGAGTATCTTCAGAAACTTAATTGCTACTGAATTCCTTCAGATAAAGCTCCATAAAGTGCTGAAAAATAAAAGCAATTTAACAGTTGGCCTTCCAGTGCTTTAACTACTGGTCCATGTACTTGCAGAAAAAAAAATTTAAATTACAATTAAAATAAGTTTTAAGTTTGGAAAACATGAATAATTCAAATCAAATGCTGTTCATTTTTCACTAAGTGGTTCATTAACCATAGAAACTCAGAGTTTCACTAGGTTTTTGTTGGTATACATACAGATGGATCTATGCCACTAGTTTTTAGCAGATAATAAATACCTATCTTGACAATTTACAACAAAACCTGGAGTATTTATAGACAAAGTAGCCAGTATTCTATCTCTTGATGAACGGAGACATTCTGTCTTTTAAAAGAAATCTTGCATAAGCCATGCTCCAAGAACTCAGACATGGTCAGCATAAAAAATTCTTTAGTACCCTTGAGAACTCTCAGTCCCTTCCTGCCCTCTTCTTTACTCCTCAGAATCTTGGTTTTTTTGGAGATCAATGTCATCTAAGGCAGTTTCACTCTCCAGTGAACTTTCAGGTTGCAGGGATAGTGCCTCCATCTCTTTGGTAAGTTCAGGTTCTTCTGTTTCATCAGTAGGATGATTTGGATCTACTTTTTTTGTAGAATCTGGACCAGGATCTGACTGTTGTTCACTTGTAGAACTACCTTCTAGTAGTTGCATTTCATCTAAACAAAAGAGAAATCCCACAATTAATAAACACTGAACTCCTTTGCAAGCAAACATTTTTATTGTTGAAAACCAATAACACTAGAATACTTTGCACCAATTACAGAAGTGATTAATTTAGAAAATCTTCATTGAAAAAACCCAAAACACTAAAGCTTTGCTTAAGTTGGTATAAGGTTACTCTGGAACTAACCCTATACAGAGCTCTCATTAATTTATCTTCCATTCTCGCCAGACTTTTTTTTTTTATTATAGAGGAGCAGAGTAGGACACTACACTTATTTTAACTTTCAATTCAAACATGCTTTATTGACACTGTTCTTACCACCAGCTTTTTCAAGAATGGCAGCAAGCCAGTTAAACACCGAGTACAGGTGGGGTTTGTTTTAAAACAAAAAGGCATGGACATGACTACATAGGAAGCATTTCTGCATAAAACAGACTGAAGAAATCATGTGCTTAAAAACAATGAACTTTGGTTGAAATGAGTCATCCTAAAATTTGTAACTTGACTGCATGGAACAGAATAAGCTATTGCACTTTTACTTTTCAAGCGATGTTTTCTGAGAAAAACAGTTGTTAAATAACTTTTTTCCCCTGATTCTACTAACTAGGGCTTGCATGCTAGGAATTCTGAAAAGAAGAAGGGAAAAGCCTAATTGGGAGCAGTAGTTATATCTGGGTTCCTTGTTCTCTGTTGTGATTGACAGGCAGCCAAAAACAGTCACAGCTAGCTAGCCACAACCCTGCAAAGCCCTGCCAAGGTCTTCCGTGGCAGTGAGCTAAGAGCCTTCAGCACAGGCTGAAGCATGGGCTTCCTTGACACTCACCCCGTACAGTGGAAACGCTTAAACTCTTGGGTTTGCTTGTAGTTGCAGCTGTCACATTTGTTTTTTTAATTATCACTTTCCTGATGTACAGGATTTGTAGGGGGTATTACTAACTTTCTGAAATAAAACTGCTGTTGATATGAAATGCTTTGATACAACACCATTCACAAGGTGACCTGAAGTTCAGATGACTTCACTGTCTTGCTAACAGTGCATAATATGGTAAGGTCTGTAATGTGCTGGCTGTGTACCTGAATCAGATAATGAAGATTAATGTGTATAAAGTGGAGTAGAAACATAACAAAAAATGTTAGCTTCCCTTTTAGGCAGGGAGGGAGAAGAGCCATCCACCAAGATCCTGCCTGTCCCTCTGAAAAGGACAGCACGTGAGGCATCACCACTCACATCTCATTATGTTTTTTGTACTGGGATACAATATATCCAGGAATTTCTAACATCCTTGCCTCCAATTTTCAGAGTCATCCCAATCCCATGCAACAGCAGCTCTTGTAGCAGGATCAACAGAAGAAACTGTTGAAAACTTCTATTATTACTGATTTATATCCTGCTATTTTGAGTACAGCTGAAATGAACAACATTATCATTGTAAGGCAACCATGATTTGTGCAGTGCACTTCTACAAGCCTTAGAACAAAGGAAGGGAAATCCAGTAGGTTGTAAAAGAGAAAGATGGATTTCATTCCCTACTTTCCTATTATTTCACTTGGAGAAACATGGGAAGGGGCAATACAGTGTTTATTCAGTTATTATGTTTAAATTACTTGTTTCTTGAGGGGAGAAAACCACCATGAGCAGTTTAAAGACTACTGCTTGTTTTCCTCACATTTGAAAGCATACAACACAATTAACTTGATACTGTGATTATGAAGAGAAGAATTATGGGAGATTTAACATCTACATTAACCTTTGCAACTGGAAGGAGCAGGCTGTCTGCTTATTATCCAACTTGTCTTAACACCTCCAATGAAACACAGAGCAGCATTAAAGTTCTGCATCAGCTTGATTAAAGACCTGGATTTTGAAACAGTGCAGTGTAAATCAGAATGCTTTCATTGTATAAATTTGTGTAACTGCATCATTAAAATCCACATTTGGAAAGTATACAGCATTTGTAAATTCAAAGGACAGAATCCCAACAAACTCAGCTTTGCTGTTATGTTTCATCAAAGACTTTTCTCCCAACCTCAGCTGTTAAAGACCTGTTAAATTGCTCTTTGTGATGCAGTTAACACAGCATTAGTTTCAGCAAAGGAACAACAGATCCTAACCTTTCTTTTGCTTCTTTTCTTGTTTCCTTTTCTCTTTGGCAGCTTCTAGTTCTTGTTTCTCATGAATTTCCTTCAGGAACTTGCAGACCTTTTTGTGGGTAAACCAGTGTATTTTCTGGCAGTTCTGGTCACAGTACATCACCTGAAAGTCACCAGAGTTATCAATTAATTTTCATGTACTAAAAGGATTTCCTTGCATTTCTTAGTGCAGCAAGTTAAATGGCTGTGTATAGCACTTAATGGTATTTTTAAGCAATTTGTAAGGTCATATGGAGTGATTCTAACCTATATAAGAATCTATAAAGAGCAGTTTTTTATTAACTCTAAACATACAGAAATTTTACTCTTTCTTCATTCTTAAGCGTATACACTTGGAAATCCACATACTCTTTCCTGGTTGTGAATTTCAGGCATCTTTCCCGGAAGTAGATGGCTTGAATGCCTTCAGTGCAGGCATGCATGCCATTCCTCCTAAGTCTACACAGTAAATAGGGAAGCATTCAAAATCCTCAGCACCTCAGTGGAACTATTTTTTTTTATTCTTACCATTTTACATACTGAGCATCTTTTGTCTGCTCCCTTTCCCCCACAAGTTGTACAGAATTCAGCATCCACAAAACCCACTTGGCCAGTAATCGCTTGTGTAAGCACAGAAAAAGCTGTGGGGTCAGAGCCCTGAAAGACAAGAGGTGGTAATGAGATTAAAACCCAGCACTGTTGCAGAGAGGGACACGCAAGGGAAGACCAGAAACCATTAACACAAGTGTCGGTCTCACTGAAGCTGCTGCAGCAGTAAAAACATAAAACCAAATCACAGAACTTCAACTAACACGCACAACATAAGATTTATCTTTAGATAAACTTTAGTGTACAAAGTTAACTTAAGCCCTGAGCTTCTGTGGTATTTCCTCTGTCAGTTTTTAATAAATGCCACATTCTTTACATCTGTAGATTCTATGCAGAAGATTTTTGCTGCTCAGTTTCTGTGCTAGCACACAAAAAGATGTTTCATTTGTCACTATTGTGCTCAGTGCAGGCAGGTGCTACAAACCAAACGGTCAGAACTTGAAATTTTCAATTATTTGCATGTTACTATTTAGATGTTATTTGCAGCATCCTTCCCATGCAATGCAAGCATTAACGTAAGGTTTAGGCAACCATACATTAAAACTAATCTTTTGGGCAATGATGTAAATATTTGAAGAAAAAACGCCAAGTTGTTCTTGCTCTAAGTAACTCCTTAAACTGTTAGACTATCATGGAATATGTACAATCGTAACTACTACAACAACACTGAGATGCCCAGACTGAATCCAAGTAATTGTGCAATGACAAAGGTCAAAGGCTTCCACATAAATAAAAATTCTAGCATCTCCTTCTTTTCAGTTCTGCATAATGAAGAGAAATCCAATGGAATAAACCATCATTGCTTTAAAGGCAGAAAAGACTGCAGGCTCTCCTAAGAAAAAAGCAACAGGAAGGAAAATGTTTCTAAAGCAGGTTGTAATGCATCACAATGGCTTATGTTTTCACACTGTGTTTATCTTCCTGGCTTAGGCAAACAGTAGAGATTGCAGTAAGCCTCAGGACATTTTAGCAGACCTGGAGCCACTTAAGATGGAGGTTATTTTTAATTGGCTCTGAATAATCCAAACACGTCACAAGACTGCTCCAATTCCCCAGTGTTTGTGTGTACAACATCTTGCTCTCAGAGACCAGAGAGAACATGCTTAATAAGAACAGCCACTCTCTCATGTAAAATTTATTATGTAGCAATAAATAGTCCTGAAATGAAGAGTGCGTTAGCAAAGACATAAGAGGACAACTGAGGTTAGATTTTTAACTTGTAATTTTTATTTCCTAATTTAGATATAAATTTTGTTGCACATTGCATCATCTCGCCTCTCCCTCCCTGTGATGAAAGGAATCTCACAGAATGTTTCTCCTTTTTCTACCATGATATATTACCAATTTCTTGGGTACAATAGAAGAAATGAATGCATTAAATCTAGGAAAATATTCAATCTTAAACTGAATTTATACATTATGAAAACAGAGAGCAAATTAAGCTTCATTTTTGTCTGAATCTACCATTTCAATAAGTGAACTGGCATAGAAAAACTGAACAGATGTGCCAGAGGAGGAAAAGGAAGCTCAGAGACAAGAAAAAATTGCATCCGTTTTCTTTAATAGCTGAGGTATTTAAGCATTTGTTATGGGCACCTGAAAAAAATACTAGTTGAAGTACTTTAGAGCATTTTCCTGTAATATGTAAAATCCAGCTCCAGAGAGTTTAGAGACATGAAAACCCTTTGCTTAATATAATGTCTTGCAGAAGCTGAGGACAGAAAGATGTCTCAATCTGAATTTACTATGCAAGCTACTGAGAAAGGATTTTCTTGACAGGAAAAACTTACTATTTCAACAGGAGCAATGCTTCTCACAAGCTGCTGGAGCAACGTAGCTTCACAGTAAGGAAACTTCCGGATACTTTCTCGAATTAGCTTCTCTTGATACACAGGGAAACCATCTTTTTCTCTCCCTTTCAAGAGGCTACATTTTTAAAAATACATGTAAAATAAGAAATCACATAATAAATATTCAAGAACAAACACATACAGCATGCTATACTCTGTCCCCTTTCAGATTATAGAGAAAAATTCATAATAATTGGGCAACTTCATATGTTAAAATGCAAATGAAAGTGTTTTTATTCTAACATGCAATCATTATGAAATACATAATATATAGATGTATGCTCTGAAACCAGGATTTACTAATTCAGCTACAGAGAAAAATAAGCATCTATAGGTAAACTATTTACTATCTACATCTGACTAAAATATCAAAATGCTTTGTGCTGGTTAAAAATGATCATTGTAATAATAAACACTGATAAATGAATACCTTAAAACACAAATTCCACTTTATTATGTTTAATAACGTTATAGTCCTTACACCTCTTTGGCTACTATTTTTTTATATGGATCACAGATGAACTAATCGTTTTCATTATGTGAAAGCTGACTTTATAATTTATTTTCAGTCTCACAGAGGATTTCAGTAAATGTCCACAGTGGTGTACAGGGGAACGTGATCCTTCTAAAAGCCAGGTCACTTACTGTGATATGTAAGATCAGGCAGCTGGTTTCTAACTCAGTAGATTTTGAAGATCTGTCTAAGTGATTTAAGAGTCTAAGTGTCACCCAGAGTCTGCAGGATTTGCAGTTCTCACTTGCTTAAGTGTTTTTGAAAAAAAAAACTCAACCTGCATGACTGCTGGAGAGCAAAACGGCACAAGAAATGTTCCCAGATGAACCATACTGGACACTGAGAAATTCTTTTTTCAAGCCTATCACTCCTCTTTTCTTCCATCACACATTGTTGTGCGCTGCTTCATGGTGTATATGTAAATGCCAAGTTTTAACCAGTTCCAGCAGAGCTGAAATTCTAGGAATGTTTCCTTTGTACCCAGGATAGGACAGTGTCACTTCAGACACAGAAAAAAGGGAGTTACTGCCACCCTGAAGTAAATGCAGCTGGGATTATTTAACAAGTTATTTGTCATAGCTTTTATCCAAGCCAATCCAATCTATTCCTTCAGTTGTCTTTTTCCTGGTATCTGTAATGCCAGGGCATACATGTGCTTTCAGACCTCTCTGTAGAAATACTCACCTTTTGATAAACCCATCTAGTTTATCCTCTCGCTCTTTTAAAAATGTAATACATTTCTGGAAGATGCAACTGATGTAGTGCATTTTCATAGCAAGAACTTCATTCATGTCTTTCTGCTTCATGCATTTCTCACAAATGAGATCCAGAACCCTGTAACATTTCTGCAGTGCTTCTACTTCGGCCAACAGAGGGTTCTCTTTCACCAGCAACACGATCTAGGAGAAAGATTGAAGAAAACGTAATCCAGTTAAGACTTGTGCACTGGCGTTAAAGCTTACATAGCTCATTGTAGCTACATTTCAGTGGAGTTTCTAATATTCTTCTACTTCCCTCTTATGCAGTCTTCCCTTTCTTTTTCCAGTCATTATTTAGCATTATTAAATATAATGTAATTCACAGTTCCCATACAAGAAAACATTTAAAACTAAGACTGGTATTAAAAATAGCAAGTTTGTTTGGTTTTTTTTTTTTAGAATAAGAACTTGAAGAATCAAAACTACTTCTAAAGAAAGTTATAGAAACTACCATACATTATCCTAAAATCTCTTTCCTTTTGAACACTAAAATAAACTTGTATGATATAAGCAGTTTCACAGAATACATCAACCTCACACAATCGTGGAGTACTTCCTGTAGCCTAGTAAAGCACTGAATAAAATGTTCTAAGAGGAAACTGTATGCTCTGCTCACTCAGTTAGCTGCCACTGGTGCACTACTGTCCTTGTGTGCTGCAGATACCTGGCTGGAAACTGTTAACAAATCCTGGACTTTGACTGGCAAGCCCAAGGAACTGGTATTTGAATTTAGGTGTATTCATTTCTCTGAACTACACTGGGGGAGCAAACCATAAAAGACATTATTGTCAGCAATATCCTGGGAAGTAAAAGAAACATTCTCTTGCACATACTTTCAGAAACAGCAGCAGTGGTAAATGTTACTGTGGTGAACCAGTGATGAAGGTAGGAAGATACATGCTGAGAAAAGCATTGAGAGAACAATGAGATTTTATTAAGATAGGAAATTGTTCTATGTTTCCACTTCAAGTGGGGCTGAGAAATAAAGCCAAAAAAGACAGCTATTTATGGTTACTGATAGAAGAAGTAAGAATCTCTCCACTTAAAGGTGTTAGTTCAAGATTCTGGTGTATACAAACTGAAATGATTTTTTAATCACATCTAAATGTTGAGCTTGATTCTTCCTCATTTTCAGAAGTAGCTGAATTAGCAGATAATGCTTTTGATCTCAGTTGAACTTGAAGAGCAGAATGCTTTCTGACACAAAGAAATGGCTCCCACACCAACAAACACATACAATTTACATACTACTCCACCTTAACAGGATGCATGTTGGTAGTAGTAATAATTTTATGCAAAGGCCCAGCTAATTTTACTGGCAGTTTTGGTTCTTTGTCTAAGCCTTGTGGTTTAGTATAGTAGTCCAGCCTTTCACGTGAAAAGAAGTTGTTGATGACAGTCACACAGTCATGTTGACCTAAAGGCACACAACAAAAAAATCACCAGTGAAATAATAACCAAAAAAACCCCACCTAAACCCAAATCTAATATAAGCAATACAACTGAGAATTACCCACATGCAAAGGAGCTTTGCATGACGCATTTTGCACTGCAAAGAGGCAACTCTTTTCATTCTATTGTGTGTAGCTTTAATCTTCAGTAAGTGTTATTAACTTACTGACTCCCAGCAGGGAATACCCTCATGAAAATTCATTTTGAATATCCTGTCCCCTTCCTGCATCCTCTTTGCCTAGTAAGCAACAACTAAGAGAATAGTTATTTCTCCCTCAAATTATACTATACTAGTAGTCTCATACTAGCGCTATAATTTTTCAAGATAAGATTTTTCCACTTTGTGCTTTTAAAATTAATGACATTTGCATTGAGACTCTTAAGTTTTCAGACCTGAAGCAGGTATTACTGTATTAATCTAAGGTAGGAGAAGTTATAAGAACAGAACATGCTTAAAGTTTACCAAAAATAAAAGGACTGCAATGAAAGTAACAAGAGGAGAAAAGTTACACCCTCTTCTTGTTTTCTACATCTGACAATACAATGGATTGCTTGACTAAAGGGAAAGTAAAACTTATCTTTTCTAGTTCAGGACCACATTCTTTAAATTGATTGATTTGTCTTGGCACTAATCCTATAATCAGTAGAAGACACAGCCAACCAAATTCCAGCATTTAAAATCCTCCACTGCTTTTTTAGAAGAGACAGTTCTGAGCTAATAGAGCACAGTGTAAGACAAATGACAGGGGAAGAAGTATCCTCACTTCCCACACACAGGCAGATGAATTAATGTTGATTGGACAAAGAATAAAAAAGGAACAGGAATAGATACCAATATGCAGACTTTTACAGAGTAGAGTGTCTCAGTATGGCTGAAAATATTTATGCTACCTTGGTAGTATGAGATTTTAAACAAGAATTCTCAAAAATTGGAGATAATATTCCCCATTCACTCCATACAGCATCACATTGGAAAAGACTTCCCAAATCCAAAGGATAATTAATAGGAGTAGATTTCTCTGATACTTAAGTGAATTGCTAAGGTTTTGCTGCTTGAACCTCCAGTGAGCAATGTCAGCCTTTTCTTCTTTAAAACAGCAGAATGAGATAAAAGGGAAACTGAAACTTAGCACTACATCACTACTCAAGGAAGTAAATCTAAATGGCAAGGTAGGCTTGAATTCAGAACATCAAAAGGACTTGAAAGGGAATTCTCAGACATTTAAATGCTGTGAGAGGATTGTGTTTGAAAGAAAATACAGGTCCTCATTTCTGGTTTTTGGGAAGCAATAGCTGTGCCATTGAAAATGACTCCCACTTAACCTCATAATATTTTATCAATTCTCCTTGCTAGAGAAAAGGTGGAACATTAAGCCAGAAACCTAGTATTGCCTAAGAGGGTAAAAATTTTAAAAGGGCTTATAAAAACAAATAAAAGATCAAAAAAAAAAAGAAACACAACAACAGCAAAAAAGCCTGTTGCACTTTTTGCCAGGGATAATTCCGCATGCTGGAATGACAAATCTTTATCTTATTCTAGTGAAGTTCAGGTCAGTAAGTAGTGACTACCTCAGAAGAGGTTCCAAGATTTCTCCCTCACCCAGAAGCCCAGGGAGAAGGGCAGGAGGTGGTGGCTTGCTGCCAGCACACAGCTGCAAAGCTCAGCTGAGTTCCTGACTCCTGGCACTACGGTCGTCCTTTCCCACAAGGGAGGCTCCAGTTAGCACTTGGTGCTGCACTTTGGACCTCTCCAATGTAACCAGCTTCCTCTTACTACTTCCAATGCTGTACCATTGCAAAAACCTACACACTTCAACAGTAGCACCTCTTCTCACAGGTACCATCATCTGTGTTTTTAGGAAATCAAACATGGGAGTAGGACACAAATTGACTCTCATGTGATGAGATGTGAAGAACAAAGTTCAACAATGTGTCAGTTCAAAACAAGTAATTAAATAATGTTTCTCCCACAAAAAGCATCAGACTCTAACACTTTACTTCTTTAGGAGTTTAGAAAATGATATTTTTCATCTTACCCACAAAAGCAGCCATCTGAGCTGCTGTCCTTCCCACAGAGTTGACAACATCAGTTTCTGCTCCAGCCTCTAACATCATCCAGGTGATTTCTTTGTTTCCTGAATTTGCAGGAAAGATATGGGGAATGAGCAAGGACAAATCAGAACTTGTAATTCTCTATGCTTCAGAAAAAGATGTACTGAATTTCTAAAAGACCAGGAACAACATTGAGGAAAATGAATGTTCTTAATGTCACTATTTTAAGCATGGATTAAGAGAAAGGCATGTGCTTATTTACAGTTCCAGCAGGTGTAACTCTGCTCTCTGTAATGCACATGCAGCTTCCTGTGGAGCTTCTGGGAGTCATACTCATGCAGCTACACTAGAGGTTGGTCCCTCTGGACAGCAGTATAGAAGGAAATTCTACTAATCTAGTTTAACAGTTCAACTACATTTGCTATTCTAAGAAGAAAAACACATTCAGGACTATGATGTAGCAGGAACAGTGAACAGAACAGATTGTTCCTTTCTCCACAGTGGGAACTGGGTGTTCAGACTGGGCTAAATACCAAGTAAAATGAAGCTAAAATTTGATGGGAAGATTAGATGACTTAATTGGTGCCCTTAAGAGACTAAAAAAGGACACTTGTCATCACTCCTGCTGGTTCTGCTTTCAAAGGTATTCTTACTTCATCAGTTTTTGTGCAGATGCTAAATACAGAAATGTGAATGCAAAGAGGGGATGGTGGATGAAAATGAATGTTTAAAAACAAAGTCAGTGCGTCACTAGTGCTCATGTACCTTTTGTGCTCACAGATAACAGACTCTAAAGTCAACATTCAGAAGCTTTCACACCCAGGATGACAGGCTAAAAGCTCAGCTGTGAGAAAATGGTAAAAATCCAGCATTTTCCATAAAGCTGCAGTCATTTAACAGCCTCTAAGAGTTTGTTCTCATCTATCTGCTGCAGCTGTGATATTGCTCAATACCACAGAACACTGGAAATTCACAAATCTTTTTATCGAAGTTGTAGCCAAAAAACAATTTGACGATCTAGTTAAGGTTCATATACACACATAAGCTTTTTTTTTTTTTTTGGTACCTATGATAAAAGAAGGCAGTTTAAATTCTACCTGCTAAGAAACCTGACTCCCTTAGAATCTCACTTTTGGGAAGAGATAAATGGCCTAGTAAAGAAGATACTTAAAATAACTTAACATTCCCAAATAGAATCTTTTCTCCAGAAGGAACAATGTTTTAATGTAGTGCCTTCTTCCCACTCAAAGAAATTACTGCTCCTGCCATCAGGGAAAAAGAATAGCAAGAGGAAAGCTGTAGACCACCACTTGAGACAGGAGAAGATATATACAATAAGCACTCTCATTAAAAAAAATGAGGAGAGTAAAAATTATTTTGAGAAAACATGGTTTGAAAACTTACTAAATGCATTTTTAAAAGCCCACACAATAGTTGGACAAAAATGTAGGAGAAGGACAAAATTTGAAAAATACTGGACTGAGAAGTCTCAAATATTACCAAAATCTACTGGTGCAGCATCATTTTCAGTGTAACACAGTCTAAGTAAACAGAATGTATCCCACTGCACAAGGAAACTGTCCCAGGGAAATGAATGTTGAGATCTCAAACGGGACGAATTAGGTACAGGACAAGTAGACTGTATGCCTCAAAATGCTGAACAAAATCAATTTTTATATGAGCCTGAACAGAGGCTCTCCTGTTGCATTGCCCACAGGATTTTACTGATTATGACGCAGTTGCATGGTTCACATAAATAACAGCAAACCTGAATAAAAGCATGTCAACGCTTACTTTTAAATTATTAACTTATGGCAAATTGTACCCATTGATGTCATTAAAATCAGTGATCTGAGTTTAGTAAGAAGTTACCTGAAAGTCCAGCAAACATCAAGGCAGTGTATCCGTGCTCATGTTCATTGCAGTTCACATCAGCTCCGTGTCTCAACAGCAACCTGCACATGTCCACCTTCCCTTTGTAAGCTGCGTGCATCAGAGGGGTCATGCCATGCTGGCAAAAGAAAGGAGAAGCAAGTAGCATACAAAAAAGAATGTTACATCTCTTGATCTTCATACCACTGATCATTTTTACTTGGCCATACATATTCAATATAACTACCAAAGCCTCACGTAGTATTTTATTTACAAAAAAACTCACAAAATCTTCATGAAAAATATGGTTACTAATATGCAGCAGATTTCCATGTCAGTTTTCTCATTATGCTGTGCTATAGATTTGAAAACAGAGCAGTGTTGAACAAATGAAAACATTTACAGTCAATTTATCATTGTCCTTTTATGTAAGACATTAGTGTTGAAGACAACTAATGTTTCTGCTAGTTGGAAAAGCTTGGTTTAGAAAACTTGTTAGCTTCCTACATTATTATTTTCTCCCCTGTTGTGGCTTATATGATAAGTAGCAAGAAAATTAGAAATAGGCTGTTGTTGTTTTAAACATTACAAAGATTTGCAGTCTCTGAAACCCATCTTGCTCATTTTTAGTCATGATTACTGGTAATCTTGCCATCCGCCTCTATCCCACTTCTCCACCCTTTTGGAGATTCTAAAAATCAAATTTGTGCCCATGATCAGCAGAGCTCTGAAAGCCCTCATAAAGACACACAGCTCTTGTCAGACTTTAACGAATCTGGCTGGTTTGATCAACTGCTCCAGTACAAAAAGAATTTGCTTCAGCATGGGAGGACTGAGGTGTGATTATAAATGTAAAGCTGGGTGAACAGCAGAGGAAATTTTCAGAACTAGGGTGAACTGTTAGTGCAGGCTCTCTCTCTCTTCAAGGCCAGGGAGAGGCATGCTGCTGTTTGGGAAAATTGCAAGACACTCCATATTCAGAATATAGTATGCTTTTTCCAATATGCTGTTTATTTTCACTTAACATCAGGTCATGATTCATGTTATCAGCCAAGACACTTTAATTGCATAGCAGGGAGAGTGCTTTGGTTTATCCCTGCAGAAAACCAAAATGGCATTCTGTTCCCTTCTTTGCCAGTCAAGGCTGTGTGCTCGAGTACATTCATGTACACCATTACTGCAGCTCTGTAAATGCCTGGTAATGTGATACTCGGAAATAATGTAATTGTCAGTTTGAGCCTTAATGTATTTCTTGTTTCAATTTATGACTGAGTAAAACCCAAGTAAGTTTAATTTACCAGCATAATTTTCAAAAAATTTCTACAGGTGAGGGGAATTGGAAAAGTTAAAAGTATAATAATTTTAAGGTATTACAGTTTCATTACTCTGCATCCTAACTGAAAATAATAAAAAGCGCTTACTTGATGCATTATATTTTAGCAACCCATATATTTTGATAAACTGCAATATAAACTGCTATTGAAGAAACAAAATAGCTAAAGAGATCCCTTCATGAATGTGAAACAGACTGCTTTTGCTAGATTTCATTTGGGGTGTCTCAAATGTTGAATAAAGACTTTCTGTCCTACTATATAAAATACATTTTATTATATTACATTTCATAATGTTACATCAAAAGCAATTTTACAGGCCAATCTCAGTCTGGAGTCACAGTAGGGATTTGTCTCCTTTAGCAGCACAGAAAGGTACTGCACTAAGGGAATACAAACACAGCACAGTTTTTGGTGGGAGAAAGAATTTTTAGGAAACAATGACTTTTAAGTTTGATTATATCTTGAAAGCCAGTTGTTTCAGCTAAGATCTGAAGATTATATGACAAAGTAAAGAACTGGGTTTGTATTATCCTCTCCTCCCAGAAAACTGTTTTTAAAATCCTTTGATTAAATTTTGGAAGTGTCAGGCTGTGGTGTGGATCTAAAAAACATATTAGGCAAAAAATATGTGGACGGTTGCTATAAGATTGGATTTAAAGTCACATTAATATCAGTTTTTCACATTCACAGCAAACAAAAGAGGGTGAGGCTAGACACAAATTTATCTGGAAATGCTTGGTATCCTGTATTATGTCCCTACACTGAAACTGGATTGACTGCAAATACTTTTCTCAGCCTGAATGTCAAAGACAGGTCCAGCAACAGTCTGTTTTTGCACAGATGACATCTGGATTGTCAACACCACGTACTTAAAAGACAAAACTTGCAGATGTTTTATTAAGCATTCAGATGAAACAAATTTTTGTTCCACTATGAAACATCAGATGAAGGATCCCTTTTCTAGCTGTTACCATGCAACATTCTTCTGACCAAAAAATCAAGCTTTTTAATCTTACTCCCCAGGACAAAAATGAATCCTTCCCAGTTTTCTTCTTTTTTTTTTTTTTTGCAGGTATGTTACATGGTAACATCTCTTCTCTTCTGCACGGCTTTAAATATTTCCTGTATGTCTCACCATTCAAGAGGAATAGAGTTTTGCAGTGCCTCCAAAAATTACCTGGCACTTCTCGTGACTGGGTTCTCCAGCTCACCAGCCTGGCCAACAAGGCCCCTCTGGCACAACAGGGCTCTTGGTACAGCCAGCCTGGCCATTACAGACCATCCTTCACAGTTCCTCATGTTGAAAATAACCCAAAAGCAGACTGAGGAATGGGATTCCAAGAACTGCTGCTACGGTGGGGAAGTCAATTGATGAAAAAAAACCCAAACAATGAACTATGGGGTCAGCGGAGGGGCAGGTAGATGAGTACCAGAACCGGGGAGAGGTTGGACTCCACTACCAGCAGAGAGGAAAAAGAAAACAGGTCAATCTCTCTTCAGCATCCAGCTGTGTGCTTGAACAGGATGAATAAAAACAAATTTATGAAGATAATGAAATGGAAAAGCAACCTTCTGCTTCCTAGGAACTACAAAGGAAGTTTCCAACAAAACTCCTGCTCAACCTTTATCAGCCAGAGGAATGGGGAAAAAGGACAGCTACAGAACAGGAAGTGGGACAAACAAACAAAAAATACAAAATATCTCCCACTCCAGTGACATGTGCATATTTGGCACAAAACCTCTCCATTTTGTGAACATTTAAACACTCATGCTGACTGTGTAAGAACACAGACACCATGTGTGTATTGTCTTGTGGATAACACAATGACAATTCACCACTGAAATAGCCACATAAACCTGCGTTACTCAAGTGAAAAGCACAATCCAAGTGCTCCCAACATTCCCATGCTCACTTCATCCCTCTTCTCAACCATGGAACCATGTCAAGATGGCATACAGGCTGGATTGCACTGGAGCAGTCCCTCGGCAGGTACCGGGGTACACTAAGACATTGCACATGCAAGAACCAGCTATTTAAAAAGAGTGGGAAAAGGTAAAAACCAGAAAGGGAAAGGGCTGTCAAAACCCTGGCTGAAAAATTGCTGTAGACACTTGTATGCCAGCAATATTAAAGTGTACACCTCTCCCTTTCCCAGCTCATTTTCCAATGAGGAACGCAGCCCCACATTAACACAGAAAGAGTATCTTATTTTACCCTTTAGGTTTGGGCAACAGTTCAAGTCAAAAAATTATAAACAAAACACATAACTCTGGGTTTGGCTTTTACTTGAGACAGTATCTGGGACATTACTAAAAATGATGTAAAAAGAACAGGTGCTACAAGGCAGAAATACTTGTTGATGTATCTCTTCAAAATCAACTCTCTTGTACTGAATGCTGTTAGTCTAGAAATACAACTTGACTCTTCACCAGATGAAAGCCTCTAGAAATTTCACCCTTCAAGATTTTGAATAAGATTGCCCTTACACATCTTAAATTTCCTGAAAGCAGGATTTGGAAGGAGGTCAACATTTACATGCACAAATAATTTTAGCTGTAGCTAAGTATGGACTAATTAGAATATGAAATACTGTTCAGTAAGTGTCGATCACAGCTACAGCTCTCCTTTATAGTCATCATGCTCAGCTGTTGGTTTCACATATGTAACACATTAGATTCCTCTGATGATCTTTCAGTTCATCTGCAGTGATGAAAAGTTAAAGCCTAAATCAATCAGCAACCTGAATTGAAACCAGATAATTCTTACTACCAGTGGGATTTTCTTTGATTTGTGTATTTTGAAGTACTATGTAAAAAACATCAAAAGACAAAACTCTTCCACCTCAACAAGGGCCAAGGATCTGGCATTTTCTCCTAACATAGAATTTTCATTCTAGAATAGCAAGAGAGATTACCTGAAGGACTCTCCATTGAACATAGTATGAGTGAAGCTACACCCATCAGCCATGAATAGCATGCTGCTGCTGCATGAACATATTAGAAGTTTCCCTGTATGCAAGCCTGCAGAAAAAATATTCCCATGAGAAAGCATTTTTACTCTGTACAAGTTTCTATAAACAAATCTCTGAGTTATGTTTCAAGGACAAGAGTGTTTCTCTGCCTGTCTCTTGATAATAGGAGATGGGGGTTTTCTTCCTTTCAACCTATGAGGTGAAAAGTTGTTACTTCTGGTTGTGTAAGCTATTCTGGCATTCCTTGGATGGAGCTTGAGGCAGCAGCTTGGGATGCTCTGGACTGGGCAGATAGTAGCCCAAATTCTTTGTATTATGGAGTCATGTTAATAAATAATATTTAGCCTCCTGATACTATTGTCAAGAGTTCTTTGTTACTGCATGGACCATGGCAATAGGCTGCTGCTGTAATTCCCAGGAAGCGTTCGGTTCTGTAGCAAAGAGAAGTGGACTGTTTCTACATGATGTATTACCAAACTGAACAGCTGAATTACCAAACTAGAGGGGAAAAAGTAATGCCATTAATGCCAGATGATAGCTCTGTATGTAAGAAGATTGTGAACAACCTTACAGTTATTTTAAATAGAGAAAAATTATGTAGTTTTCAGGTCAAGTCTGTTGGCTTTATCTGCAGAAAATAGGGGATATAGTACTACAGTGCTCCTTTGCAACCTTAACTACCAACATGACCACAGGAAACTTCCAGAGTTGGGAAGCCCATGTGCTTCCTTGAGCCTGCCTTTCTATAACAATCTGAAATATTTTAACCACATGATGCAGATGGAGTTTGCATCACCAAAGTGCTGACAAAAAGTCACAATATTTACAAGCTCTGCACTCTCAGGGGAAAAAAAAGTTCTGAACACTTTCTCCCATACTAAGTTTCCAAATTAGCAACCACTCCATTTAAAAATGACTAAGCAGTGTGCATTTTAATTAAATATATTTGTGTTTATTTTACATCCATTTCTACAGCCCGTCTATTTGTCCTAATGTTTGAGGAAACCTGAACTTAAATGTACCTGAAGTTTTAAAGTTGCCAAACTGTTAAAGACCAGTTTTGCAGAAAAGCCATTGCACTTGTTCTCATAAAGACAGTGATTAAGACACAACAGAACAATTTATTTGGTCAGAAAGGGTGCTGAGAAAAAACAGGACTGTATCTGCTGGATATCTTCAACCTTCTGGAAGATGGGCATCTGGGAAACTCACTTGAGTGAAGGGATCTTACTCTGTGCTGACACTCCCAGCAGAGCTCGGCAGACAGCAGGAGGTGAAGGGTATGAGGGAGTCTTGGAACAAGGGCAGGAAAAGCAGGTAGACTTCAAGGAGTAATTTTTTATTTTTAAATACATGTACCAACAGCAGAAGCAATGCTGAAATACTACACCCAGCTCATATGTACATTTTTAAAGTAAGAAGCTGAAACAACTAGAAAGGATTTGAAAAAGAGCCACTATTATAGCTCAGTTGCTGCAGAAACATAACTTTAGGTAAGATACTTAAAAGGTCACTACATCTGGAGGATGTAAAAATGTGACTTGGTCCTTGTGTAAAGGTACATAGAGAAAAGACAGCTGACTGTTAGCAGTTTTTAATCTACAAGAAAGTGGATCCAAGGAGTTATAATATATGGTCAAACCAAAAACGAAAGGAACAGATTATGTGTAGTTTTTTTTAAATTAGAAAGTGCACTATATAACAACCTGCTTCTGATGCTGTGAGTTCTTCAGCCTGAAATTATTAAATTGTCATTACATGCTTGCTGTACCACAGCTAGAAGACAGAATTACATTAAACCTGTGCTCATTCTGTGAATTCTCTCATGTAAAAAAGTCTTCAAGGATGGAAATGAGTTCCTAACTGAATTAAGCTCCCACTTCAATACCTAAGCCTTCCATCTTCAGGGCTTCCTTACTTCTTAACATTAATAAAATAAGTAACACTAGTAATAAAATGTGAATTTCAGGATAAGAAACTAAGGCAACAGAGAAAAAAAATAAGACCTGATGCACTGAGAGCAGTCTCCAGTTGTGGCATCAATGAATAACAGATGAAGCTGATGTTTAACTGGGATTTCACACACTCTTACTTATGTATAGATATTAGAATAACACATTGGAGTGAAAATGGGTTATAAAAGAAAAATTGTAAAGCTGACATAGCTGATGGATTTTAGAAACCTCAACAAACCTGAACCCTCTCCTGTTTAATATGCATGATTACACACCATTCTTGGAGGTAAAAAGGAGTCTGCAACAAGTCTATTGCATAAACTTTTAAACCTTTATGGGCCTGATGTGTATTTAGTCAGATGTGAGCCTTAGGCAAATACTGTTAATACTATTTCTTCTACAACAATAGCCTGAGGCATAACTCAGATATGGTTTCTTTGAATAAGCCATATCCTCTCAACACTAATCCTGGATGTTGCACTAATACTGCAGCAAGGCTGCCGTCATTCAGCACGACTTCAGCAATTGCACTTAAGGAAAAGCTTTTGAGCTTTTGATTTCCATACAATAAAGCACACTTGCAAGCATACTTATACTGTGTCTTGGATTCCTAAAGTTCACTGTAAAGCTTAGTTTGACTGGTTTTACAGAAACTTGTTCCAATTCATACAATAGAAATTCAGGCTTAGTATTTAACTTAAGAACAATCAGAAAATGGATCTGTTGGCAGAAAAAAGGCTAACAATATCCCACAAAGATATCTGGTAGAAGAAGTGGCAATTTTTCTTCAGTCAGCATTCATGAGACCACATCTGCAATATACCCTGTCCCATTTTGAGCCTTCCAGTGCAATAAAGACATGGATAAACTGCAACAAGATCAATGGAGTACCACCACTACACGGTAGGAACCTGAGCACTTGTGCAGAGAAGAGAGGCTGCAGGAGCTGGGCTTACTCAGCCTGGAGAAGAAATACCTTTTGTGGGACCCAACAGCAGCTTGCCAGAGAGATCATTGAGAAGACAAACTCTTCACTTATGGTGGTAGGAGGGCAAGAGACACTGAGCCTAAGCTGAGGTTCAGACATAAGTGAAACACTTTTCCACCAAAATCACAGTAAGAGAGTAGAACAAGTTGCCCAGAAATATTGCACAGTTTCCATCCTTAGAGATTTACAAGGCCAGACAGGTCAAAACTCAGAGCAATCTCATCTGACCCTGGAGCTGAAGCTGCTTTGAGCCAGAGGCTGAACTAGACACACTCCCAGTGATTCCTATGAAATTATAAAGCTGTGAAAAAACCACCAATTAACATTTAAATTGATAAATTACACATGGATTTAACATGCATGACGGGGAATTAGTTTTGATTGCATGTTACATTTCATATTAATGTTGCATGCCTTAGAAAAACATTGTAAAAATAAAAAGAGGCATCACATAAGGTTCCTTTCTCCACGAACTTATTCCCATCTTCAGGATTTAATCTTCAACATATTTACCACACCCACCGGTATAAAAGCTGTGGTTCCATTTCTGATGGAGCTACTCACCCTCCAAGTATGTTTATGAGACCCAAGCATGGGATGGGGACAGGTGCTGTGTCTGCCACAGAGGGACTACTGCTTGTGAAGGTGACAAGAAGTGAGGGAGCACCCCCACGTGTTTTGCTGCAGTGCTTATCTTACCTTACAGACAAAGCTCATGCTGGAACTTGAGACAAAATACAATGTAGTACTTAAAGTAACATTCATCTTTAAACTTTCGTAAAAAAACAGTAAGAACTCTTCAAAGGTTCATTATTCAGCTGCAGACTGGAAATATCTTGAGAGTAACTCTGATTTTCAGGGCTATAGCAATTGCTGTTAGAGAAACATTATTTAACAACATGAAGGCCTTCAGACCCAGCATTTTCCTTATTAAACTCAGCATAATGCTTGCACAGTTTTGCAGTACCTCATCTAGGCAATTGACACGGACATTCTTGCTCCCCAGTAGCCTTCCAGCCTCCTCAGTGTTTCCTTTAAATAAAAATAAAAAGACACAGAGAGAAAAGGGGGTGAGAAATAAAATAAACTGAGAACCTGGAGGAAAACGGTCATTTCCATTTCTCATTAGAATAAAAATCTTTGTATGTTAAATGCTTGGGATGTAGATTAACCACCAATAAACTAACTGCACTTAGTGAAAAAGCTTAGGAATCAACAGTGTTATGTTCTAGAAGCTAACAGCCTAGAACTCACAACATCAAAGAGCAGTTGGAAAGCATGAACTGCAAGTAAACATCCATTTTCTGTGAAGTAACTGACCTACACACAAGAACAGGACACTCACATAAACAGCACATGAACAGCTCCAAATGAGTATAATGATACTGAACATTTTAACACATTTTGAACTTTCATCTCTTTTGGAGCACCTTTTGTCTAAAAGAGCTGTCTACATTCTCAAAAAATGAAATCACCTCACTTTAAAGACTTTTTGGTTTGAATGAAACATGCTTTATCATTTACTCACATCATCTTTCCTGTTTCAATTTGAAATTTGCAACATATCACATTCACAGGAGTGAAATGAATTTGCTTTTGGTAATAGAGAATAGAGACAGAAAGGACAAGGACCCAGGTAGCTTGATCTGGACATTTCTAAAAATTGCCAAACACATAAGTAGACTGAAGTTTGAAAAAAAAATGTGCCAAGAAAAACAGGCTACATCTGTTTTTCAATTCTACTCTCCTATTTTTCAATTCATTACCAAAATCCTGTTGGCTAAGCCACAGGTCTAAGAAACTGATTTAAAGCCCATTGGAGGACTATTCAGATATTGCCAATGCAGCTTCTACAGGCACAAAGAAATAAAAGAACATTCCAAGAGTATGAGTTTGGGGAATATTTACTGCTAATTAACAGAAACTTCTAATTACTGATTCAATCATAAGTAAAGCTCTTTCAGCGCTGATGTGCTTAATAAAAATAAGCACTGCATCACTTATTTTAATGATTTTCATATTTATCTTCACTCTTTCAGAAGAAGGTGGTCATTCAGCAATTTTTCAGCAAAACAGCTTTTGCAACTTCAGTTTTGGCTAAAAATCCCATTGAAATACTAGAAATAATTAATTTTCATAAAGCTTTTTGGTGTGGTTTAACTACACTACAGGGGCTTTTACCATTTTTCTTTTAATTCATTAATTTCAGGAAAAAAAAGAAAATCACCTCTGTTATCTCACACACTTCATAAGGACCCCTGACTGACAGTCAGGGAACCATCAACTAAATTACTCCCCCAGACATACATATATTCTAAACATATTAGAAGCTTCTTAAGAACTGGATCAGTTTTCAGAAAGATTATCCCAGCCTAAAAACAAACATCAGTAAGTGAAAGTCTTCAAGGGGTGATCTTCATGTAAATCTTAATACAAGCAAAGCAAAGTTGCATTTACAAACTCAAGAGTTCTGTATGACAAAACATTGAAGGATTTTCAAACAGGACACTAAACTGACGGAAGTCAGACTTCTAGAACTGGCCAGAGCTTAAAGTTGGAGCCAGGCTCTTCATAGTAGGAAGCCAAGAGGTAACAGGCAGAAGCTGAAATAAAAGAAAGCTTCACACTGGATACAAAGAAAACCATTTTCACTGTGAACTCAGTAAGGCAAAGAGGTTGCCCAGAGACACTGTGCAGCCTTCCTCCTTGGAAGTTTCCAATACCTGATGAGATAAAGCCCTGAGCAATCACGTTTGACCTCACAGCTCAGCTGATGTGCTTTGAGCAGGAGGTTGGCCTAGACACCTCCTGAGGCCTCTTCCAACCTGAATTATGCCATGACCTGAATCAGAAGCACCAGGTAAGTTAGACAGAGGTGTTTGCAGGACCAAGATCTGAAAGTCCTACTAAAGTGAGTCAATCAAACTGGTTCTGGTCCACAATAAATTCACTGCTGACTGTCCTACGCTTGTGTCTCTGACGCAGAGGAACATTTTAATACAACTGAGAGTGAAGCACCAAAACTGTAATAAAACTTTCACGGGTTCAAATTGCCTGGAAACTACATACAGAAATGTATAGAACACAAGGTGTTTTTAGTTTGCCTCCAACTAAATGAATGTTGCCTGTGATTTTCAGAATACCAGTTGGAGGGTAACTATTTAGTCTGGGTTATGAAATTCACGTTGCTGGACCAGGAAACCCAAATGACAGAAAGTTCCCCTGGCAACAAGCACGTGTGGCAGACAGTGGGATGAAACTGCGACACTCACATGAAATGCAAAATCAGAATGGGTCAGGTTAAAAGGGACCATGGTAGTCTGGTTATCCGGTCCAACCTCCTTGTTCAAGGAGGCTCATCCTAGAGCACATGGCACAGAATTGCATCCAGACAGTTCTTGAGTATCTCCAGTGAGGGAGACTCCACAACTTCTCTGGTTAATCTGTTCCAGTGTACGGTCAACTGCATAGTAAAGAAGTCCTTCCTCTTATTCAGGTGGAATTTTCTGTGCATCAGTCTCTGCCCATTGCCTCAAGTCCTGTTGCTTGGCACCACCGGGAAGTGCCTGGCTCCATCACCTTGATACCCTTCCTTCAGATAGACATTGATCCCCTCTCCTCTCTCTTAGGAGACAGTACAGATAGTATAAGGGATAGTAAAATAGAACACTATAAGGGATAAGAGGTGCATAACACCCCAAACAAGCTCAAGTTCTGGCAATGTGACAACAACGTGTCTGCAAAGACGCCCTGGTCTGGCAACAGCACATGGGGAAAACCTTACAGCACGCTAGAAGACTGGATTACCCCCAAGAAAACTTTTTTTTTGGCAGTGGACATTAACACCAATAATTAGACAAACGTCAACAGACATTGCCAATAAGATGCAAGCTTTCCTTGGCAGAATTAGACCCGCCCAGCTAAGCTTCCCCAGCCCGACTGCACCGCAGCGCGCCCCCACTGCACTCCCTGGGTGACGCGGGCCTGCCCGAGAGGGAAGTAAACCACGGGAACAGCCCCTCTCCCCGGCAGGGAGAAGGGTGACGAAGGCCGGGCGGGAAGGCAGGCGGCCCTCAGCACCGTGACTCGAGGAGCGCGGCCGGGGGCGAGGGGAGCCCGCGGCGAGCGGCCGGTAACGGCGCCTCACCCG
>VXAX01001933.1:0-18580 GCA_013399835.1 Leptocoma aspasia
AGAAGGGCATTGTTTGATCAAAACAATGTGAAGGGACTGAAAAATGAGGTGGAGCCTTGAGCCCAGCCTGGAGTACAAACAACACTCACAGACAACAAAGGGGAGTTAAACTGATTGATGGTAATATTGTTAGGATTATTCTTTAAAGAGCAAGGTGAACACTGCCACCAGGCCCCAGAGTGAGAGGAGTGAGCTCTGGAGCAGGACATTTACTGTGCAAGGTGTTCAAACCCTGTGTCACTCACACAACCCAAACCCTTCAGCCCTCGTGTGCCCAGCTCAACAGTGGCAGGGCCAAAGCTGGTGACATTCCTGGGCTGTCAGCAGTGCAGGCTGTGGTGACAAGGGCTGGCTGGAGAAGCAGAGCTGGGGACAAAAGCAGCCAAAGCCCCTCGGTGTCCCAGGCTGGGCACAGGAGAACAGCCAGCCCCAGCTGGGACTGGGCAGGTTCTCCAGGCAGGTCGGGATCTGAGGGACACCCAGTTGCTGGTGCTGCTCTCCACAGGCTCTGGCAGTGCCTGGGGCTGCTCTGGGCCTCCCTGCCCATCAGTTCACACCCTGCTCCACGTGTGGGATCAGCCCCATCCCAGCTCACAGCGCTGGAACCCCCATGGGGTAACACAGCTCCATTAAACCCCGAATTAACTCCATTAATCCCCAAATTAATGCACCTGTGCTGCCCCAGGGCAGGCCCTGAGCAGCTCTGGGGGTGGCTCCCAGCCCGTGATGGTGCTGGGGTGTGGTGCCATGGGATGGGTGTGGTGTGTTGGGAGCACCACACCAGGATTGTAGCCTGTCCCCTTCCCAGTCCCTGTCCCCTTCCCAGTCCCTGTCCCCTGCCCAGTCCCTGCTGCCCCAGGGGCCCCTCTTGCTGTCAGAGCCCTGGTTTTGGTGTCAGGCTGTCACCCAACACCTCACCAGGCTGCTGAGACAGTTCCTAATCCCCACAACACCCTTTGGAGAGGGTGAGGCTCTGTTATCTCCTGGGAGCAGTTGCAGAGTGAAGCGCAGTGTTATCACCAGCCCCTGGTCCCAGGGCTGCAGGCAGCTCTGGAGCAGAATTCTTGTGCCCCACATGCCCCACTCCAGGTCAGGATATTTGGTTTATGCAGGAGAAAGATTAGGGTATCAACCATGAGCTCTAATTTTAATCTTCCTGGGGAGCAGCAGCCTGGCACTGAAGGGCTCTCCAGGGCAGCAGAGAGGTTCAGATGTAGCCTGGGCACTCGGGGTGCAGTTTGTAACAGCTCAGCGAACAGCTGGGATCGTTGGAACAACTTTCCCAGAGCAGCTGTGGCTGCCCCTGGATCCCTGGCAGTGTCCAAGGCCAGGCTGGACAGGGCTTGGAGCAGCCTGGGACAGTGGAAGGTGTCCCTGCCCATGGCAGGGATGGCACTGGATGCAAACCATTCCAGGATTCTGGGAGCTGACAAAGGATTCAGCTCATGCTCACAGTGCTGGATGGGTTTAATCCAGAGGGAATTCCTGCCAGGAGCTTTGTTTAGCTGTGGGGACAGATCAGAAATTCCCATTTTACAGAACATTAGGTGGGGCTCATCCTGCTGTTCCCAACACAGAGGTGACAGAAGGGCCCTTGGAGGATGGAGTGAGGCTGCCACAGTGCCAGGGCAGCCTGAACCATGGGATTCCAGAGCCTCCTGCACAGCCATCCCCTGGGAATCGTGGCTGGGCTGCAGCCAGGGCTCCCCTTTGGTGACAACACCCCAACAAACATCTGCTTCCTTTCCATGCTCAAACTCATGAGAGAAGAACAAAACCCTCCCTCCTCCATTTATTGCCATGGTCTGTGCAGTGACAAAGGACTCTCAACAATAATATCAGAAGGCTAAATATGATTTATTAACATGACTCCATAATACAAAGGATTTGGGCTATTATCTGCCCAGTCTGAAGCATCCAAAGCTTTTGCTTCCAGCTCTGTCCAAGGAATGCCAGAATAGCTTACACAGTCAGAGATAACAACTTTTCACCTCATAGGTTGAAAGAAAGAAAACCCCCATCTCCCATATCAGGAGACAGGCAGAGAAATCCAAATGTCCTTGAACACAGCTCAGAGATTTTGTTTATAGAAACTTCTACAGAGTAAAAGACAGTAAAAGACGCTTTCCCATGGGAAGAATTTCTGCAGGCCTGCATGCAGGGAAACTTATAATATGTTCTTGCAACACCATTGCAACACCATTTCCCCTTCTTTCTTCTTTTTCCTCAGGTGTCCCTCTGTGTCCTTTCCCTTCCTGTGCCATCCCTGCTCCATTTCCACCAGAAAAGGGACCCCATGAGGGCCTCTCCCCCCAGCCCACCCCTCCTCCTTCCCAGTTTTCCCCTTTGCTCTCTCCCTGTGCTGCTCCAGGAGTGCCCAGTGTCCTGCCCAGCCAGGAGCAGGCGTCCCTGGAGAAAGGACACCTCTGGTCCCAAGCAGGCTGGCAGGCTCTGGGAACAGCAGGGCTTATCTGCAGTACCCTGCTGGGCACAGCCCGGGCCAGGAGCTATTCAGGGACTGGGAAGTGCCTGAGGGGCAGAGGGCACAGGAGGGAGAGGCTGTGCACTGGAACACGAGCAAGGCAGGGGTGAGGAAATGTGGGAATTGGGAATGTGTGTGATGTCAGGAGGATCACACAGGGTTAGGGAGAGATCCAAATCCCTTAGGCTGAGCTAATAGTTTACACTCCTAGGGCAGAGGAAGGAGGCAGCTGTGACACTGGACAAGGACAGTGACTTCTGTTCTGTGTTGGAAGTCTCCCTTCATTGTCCACATGACACAGCACACGTGTGACGTTGGATATTGGGAATGTTAGATTGAGATGGAATATTGAGGAGGAATTCTTCCCTGTGAGGGTGGATGGAATTCCCAGAGCAGCTGTGGCTGCCCCTGGATCCCTGGCAGTGTCCAAGGCCAGGCTGGATGGGGCTTGGAGCAGCCTGGGACAGTGGAAGGTGTCCCTGCCCATGGCAGGGGTGGCACTGGATGGGCTTTAAGGTCCCTTGCAACCCAAACCATTCCATGACTCTATTCCAGGATTATTTTTCCATTTGAGGCATTCCCACTCTAAAGCATCAGTTCCCAAACTGTTTTTGTGATGCAGGGCACTGCTCTGGGGCTGTCCCTATGCCTCAGTGTCCAGAGTGACATCCCTGAGGAGATGCAGTGTCCAGCCCCACACCACCACCAGGTTCTCACACACCACCTCACCCTCAGGCTCTGGACACGTTTTTCCTGCTGGAAGTGCCTTTCAGGTCAGGATCAGAGCCTCCAGCCCTGAGTCCCAGGTGCTCTGTAGCCACAGCAAGCACAAACCACCCCGATTCACTCTTCCAAGCCCACATGGACTCAAAGAGGCAAAAAGGAAAACAAAACACTTCCAACAGCAATTTTTTCCAAGCCTGAAGTAATTTCTAAGTGCAAAAAGTCACCCTTGTTTGCTCAGCCCCATCACAGGGAGGTGCTGGGATGCAGGAAAAGCTGAAGCACAGGAAGTTAAAAACCTAATAATTCATTCTGGCAAGGCAGAGGTGCCAGGAGTGTTTATGGTTGGGAAAGATGGGAGCTCACCCCTAATCCCAGAGGGTGGAAGGGCTGTCCCACTCCTGGTGGCCAAGGAAACCACTCTGTCAGGCTCCCACACTGGAAAAGAGAGGAAAAGGAAACTTTCCAGCACTGCCCTGTGGTGAGAGTGCAGTTTGGAGCTGGCTGAGTTTCTGGTGGCTGGGAAGGCTCTGAAGGTGGGAGCTGTGGAGCCAGGCAAAATTCAGCCACCCTGGAGCAGCCAGGCCCCTCCTGTTTGCTTAGGAAACAACGACAAGTAGGATGCAGAAAGCACAGGAAGACTTTTCCAGAGGGAACAGAGGGAAATCCCCTCCCATGAGTGCGGGGTTCTTTTTTTCTGGTTGGACCCCTCAAAGCTGGGAACCCACCCCCAGGGCCCTTGGAGGAGGTTCCCTCTCATGAGTTCTTTGCCAGGGATGAAGAACAAGCAGGACTCTCTGTTTCTTGGTCTTCAGGTTGTTGTTTATTTTCCTCTTATCTTAAGTTCAGTGTCTGCACACCAGACTNAGGGCTCAGGAGGCTCAAACCCTCCAGGCACGAGGGGTTCAGGAGGGCACTCAGTGAGGAGGAGCTGTCCTGGTCCAGCACACAGATATTTCCCTGTCAGACAGAGCCAGACCTCTGCTCAGATCCAATCTGGCAGTCCCTGGGAGGTTTTCCTTTGAAAAGGAGGAGTTTCTGCTGAGGTTGCAGGGTGCCAGTTGGTTTGACAGCCTGCAGAGCTGCGCTGCTGCGCGAGCACAGGCAGAGGGGCTGGGGACAGTGGCCTTGTCACAGCACAGCCTGGGTGACACCACACAGGCTCAGCTCAAGGGCCCCAAGAGGAGCTGCTAAGCCAGGCTGAGGTGATAAAAACCAGTCCAGGGAGATGGGAAGGCAGGGTGGGGTCTCAGACAGAGACTTGGCTGGGGAGTTGGGACATCTGACTTCGGCTCATTTTCAGGACCACTGGAGGAATTCTGGTTGCCCTCTCTCTTATTTGGATGTCAAGACTGGCATTTCAAGGACTTTGTGCCCCTGTAGCCCCTGCAGCTCTGACTGGGGAGGTTGGGGTGGTGCTGTTGTTTTGTGTTCTCAGAGCCAGCAGCTCCCTGTGGCAGCTGCAGATGTCCCAAGGAAGCCACAGGGAGATTTTCCCCTGGGCCACTGTCACCCCAAGGCTCCTTCTGCCTCCTTTGGAAGAGACCTCATTGCTGGGTCTGTTCCTGGAAGCATCCAGGTTAAAATAACCCTCCAAAGCTCAGAGCTGGACTCTGCAAAACTTGGATTCCCTCTGCCCAGTGGAGATGAAAGGGTTTGGGATACTCCAGGTCCAGCCACAGTCAGGGTGTCCTGAAGTGTAGCAGTGTGTCTCTTGTTGACGGGGTGACTACATTACAAGGGAATTTACAAATACTCTTTGTTTGCTAAAAAAGGCAAAGACTCTAGAAAGTTCTCCTCAAATTTGGTACAGAGACACCTTATAGGACCTTTCAAACTGTGCCACAAACTTAGGGCTGTTCTATTGGACTAGGGCCAAGAGGTCCTGCCTGGGCCATCAGGTAGAAAAAAGTACAGAACAAAAGATTTAATCGCTTTTGTGGCATGTCTTAGCAAGGCAAAGACCTCTTGCACCTGGCACAGCTTTTCTCTGTAAAAGAGCTTAGTTATTTTATTTCTTATTAAACCTTTTTGTTTCAAACATTGCCACGAGAGCCTCCTGTTAATTTTTAAGCCATCCAGGCTAGCTGAGCTACTCGGGGATGAAGAGATCAGTAAGAGCTCAAAAAACCTAGCTCTGAACCGAACCCCTTCACTGAAGAGCCCTTTGGGCCAGGCTGTTCCTCTCCATCACCTGCAGAGGAAAAAGCTGCATTCCAAAACCTGCTATCCCAAGGCTCTGTAGGCTGGAGTGTTTGGGGAATTTCCCAGGACCCTGCAGGCTGGGCAGAGCTTGGGATTCCAACGTTTGGGATGCCGTGGCAGGACCCTGACCCTCCACCTCCACTGGCTGTGGCTGCTCTGGGGCTGGCATTGCTGGGTGTTGTGTGAACATATTATAAGTTTCCCTGCATGCAGGCTTGTAGAAAAAGTCTTTTTATGGGAAAGTGTTTTTTACTTTGTACAAGATTCTATAACAAATCTCTAAGCTGTGTTTCAAGGACAGAGGGTTTCTCTGGTTTGTTTCTTGATAATAAGAGATGGGGGTTTTTTTTTTTCTTAACCTATGAGGTGAAAAGGTTTTATTTCTGATTGTGTAAGCTATTCTGGCATTCTTTAGATGGAGCTTGAAGCAACAGCTTCGATGTTCTAAACTGAGTAGATAATAGTCTAAATCTTTTGAATTAGAGTCATGTTAATAAATAATATTTAGCCTGTAAGAGCCTACATGGAGATGTGGGACTCCAGAGGGCTCTTTAAAATGCTGTTTATTGCATCCAGACAGTGATCACGGGTCATGGGTAACAGAGCCCAGCCTACAGCTATCAGCACAAGCTGTAGGCAAGCCTGAAGTCAGAAGTCAGAAGTCTGAAATCATCTTAGTTCTGGTTACAATACATTATAAACTTTTCTTTACTGAGCATCTTAATACATAACATCCAATCAATATTTTACTATTATCTATAGCCTATCCTAACTACTAACATTACAATATTCATGTTACTGTTCTCCAGTCACAAAAGGTCAGTATGTTACAGTTTAAGCTAGAAGTGGTTTTTCAGTTTTTTTGCAGTGGAAATTTCTGAGACCTTTTTTCTACTTACAACATCAGCCTGTCTATTTACTTCTTGTATTTTTCTGCTTGGTAAAAACATCTATTTGAGGTGGGCTCATCCATTGCTCTAAGTCATAAAAACCTTTCTTAACTAACACACCCTTTGCCTTCTTAGTTACCCAGTAAGACTGGCTCAGCAGTTCCTTTAGACCTTTGTTATTCTTCTATGTCAAAACTTGCTTCCATCTCTACTCCTTTCTCAGTTTCTACATTCAAAAATCTCTCTGCCAAGCGCACATATCTGTGAGACTCTCTTGTCAAACTTTCATCCACCCCAACATTAGCCTTCTGATATTATTGTCCAGAATCCTTTGTCATCGCACGGACCACGGCGATAGCTGAGGCAAGGCTGGGTGTTCACCTCCCTTTGCAGGCTGCCATTCCCATGTGTGTCCTTCCCTCCCCAGAGGAATTCCTCTCCAGCTTGGATCACTATGAGATCGCCTTCCCCATCCAAGTGGACCAGAACGGGGACTTCCTCACCTTCGACATGCGCCGCCAGCTGAAGCCGCGGCCCCGGCGCTCCCTGCCCTACGAGCCCTCGGAGCAGCAGGTCTTCTACAAAGTCTCTGCCCACCACACCCAGTTCCTGCTCAACCTGACCCTGCACTCCAACCTGCTGGCCGAGCACTTCACTGTGGAGTACTGGAAGCGGGATGGCATGGACTGGCAGCACGACTTCCACGAGGACTGCCACTACGCCGGCCACCTGCAGGACCAGTACCTCAGCTCCAAGGTGGCCATCAGCAACTGCAACGGGCTGGTGAGTCCAGTTTGGCTGGCCAGAGGCAGTGCCAGCAGCTTGGATCCTGCAGCAGGTGGATCCATGTGGTGGGAAAGGCTTGGGGTTGGTGGGAAGTGGGAATGTTCCACACTGGTGGAAGTGCAGACATCCCTCATACATCCATGGGGGCTCCTGGTCTGTGTGTGTCTTGGTTTGAAAAGACAGGAATCTGCTAAGGAAGGCAAGAGCCTCCCCTGAAATGGAAAAGGTAAACGCCCTCCCTCCGAATCACCACAATTTTGAAATTAAAAGGCTCTCAGGCGAAGATATGGGAATAGGAATAATAGTTCTTTACTAGGAAAAGCTGAAAAATACAAATGTAATTAGTACAAACAAAACCACTGATAGAGCCAGAAACCTGACACCCTGAGGAGTCAGGGTGTTGGGAACAGTCCAGAATGGTGG
Organism: Leptocoma aspasia; assembly: GCA_013399835.1. Taxonomy (NCBI): domain Eukaryota; kingdom Metazoa; phylum Chordata; class Aves; order Passeriformes; family Nectariniidae; genus Leptocoma; species Leptocoma aspasia. The sequence continues at coordinate 7,510 of VXAX01001933.1, forward strand.
CTGCTCCTCCTGGAGGGGCAGATGAAGTTCTGCTGAAGCGGTGATCCTGTAGAAGGGTGGAGTTTTCTCTGAAGGTCTGGAGATAGAATAGATGGGCGTGGTCTTCCTCTGGGAATCCAGCGGAGAACAGGCTGCTCCTCTTGGAGAAGAGGCTGCTTTGGTGTCCCAAAAAATGCTGATTTTATGCAGGTAGGAATGCTTGTCTCCTCCCCCTGGGCGGAGCATCTCACAACGGGATGATGGCATTTTATCAGCCATGCAGTGAGGTTCAATAGCCCATTAACAGAAGATAATTAATAATCAATGGCCCATTAACAGAAGATATCTCCCCGGAGGGAGAGATTGGTTTTGGAAGAGATAAGAAAACTGCCCAATTAACAGAAGATACCTGCCCCACCTTTAACAGATGGCAAATAGAATACATGCTTATCTCACAAGCCAGGACAGTGTGTCACGTCCAGTCCAGTTTCTGGGCATGTTCCCATTGGTTTTGATGGGAATGGGACAATCCTGGCTCTCTGGGGATACCCAGACCTGGCTCTCACCAAATTCTTCCAACAGCAACAGCGAGGAATGTTTTGTGTGTGCTGGTGAGGAAGAAATGTGGGAGGGCAGGGCAGAGATTTCACAGAGCTGCTGGAATGTCACAAGTGCATCTAGATCCTTCCAACTGCAGATGCATTCCTGGGGATCCCAGTTGCTTCTGTCCATGTGTCAGGAGCTAAAAAAATGTCACTTCTGAGGGGAAAAGAAACTGAAATAATCCGTTTTTCAATATGAAAAATGGAACATCAAGAAGGGGGCAAGGTGGCATTTCCTCAAAACCAGCAAGGCTGGAGGGAGGAGGGTGGGAATGGTTGATTTTCCAAGTCCTGAGAGCTCAAATTGAACATCCCAGTCCTAAATATCAGCAAGGAACCTTAGTGGTGGACATCAGTGTAAGAACAGCTGAGCTCTGGACTAGATTGCTTGGAGAGAGCAAGATCTTGGGAGATCCTTAGGAACAGGCCAGACAAAAGCCTCTCAAAAACCCTCCAGGTGTGATTCATTAGCTCTCCCAGCCCTGGGAATAGACTGAGGACTTCCATCCCTATTTTTCTGTGATTTTCTGATATTTCTGGCTCGCACAGCACATTTCCTGAGCTGCCAGATGGAGGGATGGAGCAAACATACCCCGTGAGTGGATCCCGAGGCTGATGGCTCCCTTGGAGGGGTAGGAAAAGACTCTCTAGGCCAGGTTCATATTTCTGCTCCAGCCCCATCTCCTTGCAGCATTCTGGCAGTGTGGAAGAGCTTCCAAATGGGAATGAATTCCCATTTGATTTAATGCTGGGTGACCCTGCCAGAACAGTGCTGTGGGTTATTAACAGAAATGAGAACCTGACTCATTATATCACGGAGTCTAAAGTTTCCAGCTCACAGCCAACAATCCAAGCTGCACAAACTCCTGGCTCCTGACCCCTTTTTTTGGGCATGGGAGCTCTGCTCCGGTCCCAGGGAATTTCGTGGTGCTCACAAAGGGTGAGCTGGGTGCTGCTGGCTCTGGAGGAATCTGGCATCCCCCTGCCTTCCCACTCCTCAGGGCAGCAAGGCCAGGGCAAGGAATGGCCCAGCAGCACTTGGAACTGGGAGAATTCCATCCCCAGGCCGTGTTTAGCTCTGGAGAGGCACCAAGGGCTGTCTGGAGGAAAATGCAGCCAGGCACAGAGAGGGACAGAGGGTCATCCAACAAGCTCTCCCCTGCCTGAACTCTGTCCTTCTGCCCTCCAGAGTTATGGACACAGCAAGGATGGGGGAGGAGGGCTTTGGGGTCAGTGAGGACAGTGGGGCTGGGGATTTGGGCAAGAGGAGTCTGGAATGATTTTAGCTGCTACAGAGGGGGCTGGACTTGCCATGGGAGATGTTTTACAGCACTCTGGGTGACCTGTAACTGCTGATCCACTGGTGCCACCCCTCGTCCCCAGCAGGCTCCACTCCAGGAGGGCAGCACCCCTCTGGGAAGGGACAGAAGAGGGTCCCCAGGTTCCTGCACTGCCCCACCTTTGCACAGGTGATGCTGCCCGGGCACTTGGGCACTGTGGTGGTGACAAGGCACAAACCTGAGCTGGTTACAGGGTGAGCCGAGCACGAGGAGGAGAGAAAGGGATGACTGTGAGCACAGTAACGAGCTCCAGGCCTCCTCCTGCCCTCCAACTCCCACATCCCTCAGGAATTCCCGTGCCTGCAAGGTTTGGTTTTGAGCCACTTTGGTTTTGAACACCCCCAGCACAGCTCTCACCTTACAGCACATCAGCTTTGGATGCCAACATCTGGACACACTCCCACTGACTCCTCTTCCCAACACCTGGACATGCTCCCACTGACTCCTCTTCCCAGCCACAGGCACTGTCAACCTGGCCTGAGGGCAGGCAGGGAGCAGGGCTCACCCCACACATCTCCCACACCCTGCTGGGCTTCAGGCTCAGCCTGGGGAAAGTCACCTAGTTCCCACAGTCACAGAATCACAGAATATCCTGGGCTGGAAAGGACCCACAGAATATCCTGGGCTGGAAAGGACCCACAAGTCCATCCTGGTCCTGCACAGGACAGCCCCAATCCCACCCCGTGGCCTTTGCTGGAAGCAAAGGGTGACATGGTCCATTTTCAAGAATATTCCACATTTTCAGCTGCCAGAAGGGCCAGGGAGCAGCCCAGGCAGCTTTGCCTCAGCCTGGCCAGGAGCTGGAATTCAGGAACTGCAGCCCAGTTTCATCCCTTGGGCTGCAAGGGATCTCAAGGATCCATCATGTCCCACCACCAAAAAATCACAACCAGGATAAAACTATGAGCGGAGAAGTGCCCTTCTTTTCCCTCTTGTGTCAGAGGAGCAGCCAAAAGACCAAGTCTTCATCAGAGAATCCCAGAATGGGTTGGGATGGACTGTAAAATTCATCTCACTCCACCCCCTGCCATGGGCAGGGACACCTCCCACTATCCCAGGCTGCTCCAAGCTCTGCCCAGCCTGGCCTGGAACACTTCCAGAGATCCAGAGGCAGCTTTCCTGGGGAGCCCAGCATGAACAGGGAGGGACCCAGGTGAGGAGGAATGGTCTGAGATGAGGAGGAATGGACCCAGATGAGGAATGGACCCAGATGAGGAGGAATGGACCTAGATGAGAAGGAATGGATCCAGATGAGGAGGAATGGTCTGAGATGAGGAGGAATGGACCCAGATGAGGAATGGACCCAGATGAGGAGGAATGGACCCGGATGGCCCTGCTGTCACGTGGCTCTGACCCCAGGCTGTGGCTGTGCCTTTGCCAAGAGTGGTATGAGCTGACAGTGCAAACCCTCCTGGCTCTGCAGCTGACCTGTGTGAATCATACACAGGATATCCAGTCCAGCTCCCCCACAAACCACAGAGCTCTCTCAGGACCCCCCACCACCCCCTTCCCCAGCCCTGCGTCACGTCCAGCGCCCAGCCCCCAGAGCTCAGCCCTTGGGGTCGGCCATGGGACAATTCCCAGACTCCTGTGACATCCAAGCCTGGCTGCTGGAAGGTGCTAGGCAGGCGTGGAGCCTCCGCAGAGGCTGGAGTGAGAACATCCCTTTTGCAGCGGGATGGATTTGGGGCAGGACTCGCTCTGCCCCGGGCCGGGGGTGACCTCCTTCCCCCATCCCACAAAGCCTTTCCAGCTGGCCCTGCCGGCACTGGGCTCCTCGCCCGAGCCTGGCCACGGGAACCTCACAGTACCTCACTTGTGCTGCAAAAGGTGGAGCCGAGCCAAGAGCAGCAGAGGCCGGGGCAGGAGGAAATCCCCCGGCACTGCGCACACACTGCCCGCATTGAGCTCCGAGCGGGGAGGGGACCGGGGACAGCCCCGGCAGGGAGCGACAGTGCCCCCGGAGGGGTCCTCCCCACCCACACCCGGCAGAGAAGCTGTTCCAGGTGGTTCTTCCATGGAGGGGCCTCGGGATGTTTCGCAGGGACAGAATTCCCTGCTCCCATCCTGGCAGAGCGGGGCTCCTGTCCCTCGGAGCTGGAAAAGCACTGTCACATCCAAAGGACACCGCTGGTGGCAGGGCAGTGTTGCAGTTGAGTTTAGGAACAGCAAGAGAGATGACAAGCACTCCATGATTCAGAAGGCATAAAGGCTATTTTATTAAGAGAATATCACATTCTTACAGAGAAGTTGGTGCACCTAAGACCTGATTGGTCTTTAGGAGACTCCTTGGTTAAACAGGGAACAACTCCTTCTTATAAACATCCTGCACAACACCAAGTGCAAGGGATAAGATAATAATTGTTTGAATTCTTTTCTCTAAGTTTCTCAGACTGAGTTATCTCTGTTCTCTCTTCAGAAGAGCTGAGAATAACCACAGGGCAGGGGTGTGTCTGCACCCAGAGCTGTGCTTGACTTTTGGGATGTTGGGCCATGTTTGAGCCACGTCAGGCACGTTCTGTGCCTCTGCCCTTGCTGGTGAAGTTTGTGAGAAAAGAACCTCGCTTTTTAAATTTAAAAAGGTTCATTAAAAATCTTATCAAAAATTACAACAGAAGACTGAATAAAGACAATAAAACAGGGTAGCAAGGTATTCCCCACCATGTGCTGGACCTCTAAATGGATGTTCTGCTTTTTTAACCCTTTTGCCCCTCCCCAAGTTCTGTCCATCGACTCCTCCTTTGCTGTCCAGTGGTGGAGATCACTTCCTGACGTCTTGATTGGAGGTCAGCAGTTGCCATAGTAATGAGTTAATCCTCCCTAATGCCCCAGCTTCCTGGCCATCCTGCAGGAACAAAAGGAAAGGAAACAAGGGAAACATATCTATAAAACTTCTCTTACATAGTATTTACCCTCTAATTGTGAGAGTCAACTATTCAATACTCATTTACCACAAGTTCAGCTGATGGGACACCACATTCCTCGGAGAAGCTCAGTGCCAGGAATTGGGAGGGAGGTCGTGTTGGGCTCCCAGAAACTTTTGGTGTCGCTCAGACTTTTCAGGTAGAGGGAATGTTGCTGTGAGGGTGGAGAGGAGGGACCCTGCAAGTACCCAGTGGGTTTGGTGATCACCCCACTGATCTGCTCCTCCTGGCTGTCACTGCCTCACAGGTGGGTCCACTCAGACAGCAAAGCCTGGGCTCACAGCTGACACTGAGTCAGGCAAAGAATTAAAAAAAATTAAAGCAAATGAGGGAGCAAACACGAGATGATCTCACTGAAGTGGCCAATCCGAGGTGTACAAGGGGCTGGGGTGCCCCATCCAGGCTCCAGAGAAAGGGTTTGGTTCTGCTGGTGGCCTCTGCTTCATCAGCCTTCAGATTTCAAACATTTAGGGTTTCCCAAAGCCTCTGGGTATTTATCCCTCTCTGCAGCTCTGATTTCCCAGCTGCTGGGGATGGTCCTGAGCTGCTTGGGAAGGTTTTTTGGGTAGGCCGAGCTCAGAGCTGAGTGCTTCTGTGGTTGAAGGAGTTTTTGGGATCCCACAGGGATCCCGCTGAGACCGAGTGGGTGGAATAGGAAACAACTCATTCATAACTCAGCAAGGCAAGGCTGTGATTTCCAGAGGACTTTAGTGAACACAGATGTCCCAAGGCATCCACCACCATCTGGCTGGGTTTCCTCTGCTCTGTGGGCTCCTGCAGCTCAGTATTTGTGCAGGATTCCTCCGCAGCTTTTGTCAGCACCCAGAAATTTGGGGTTAATCAGCAAAAAACCTCACCATGAGAAGCCACCAGGCCGTCCCCTAGTTCTCTGTGCACCTCTGTCATTGCCTCCCCTCTGTTCCCCCCTGCAGCACGGAGTGATCGTGGCAGATGAGGAGGAATATTTCATCGAGCCCCTGAGCCCTGGAGCCAACGTCAGCACAGGGGGCGAGGGCAAGGGCAGCCCCCACGTCGTGTACAAGCGCTCGTCCCTGCAGTACCCTCACATGGATGCAGCCTGTGGAGTGCTGGGTAGGTGCTCCCACCACCTGCTCCTCAATCCAGCCCCAAACAGGCTGGGAAAATCCTGGCAGAACAGGTCCAGTCTGCTCCACCTGGCAAAGAACCAAACTTATCTCCTGAATTCGAGATTTTTCTTGTGTTTGCTTTTACCCATTTCTGGTGGCCTGGGCTTTGGGAAGCTCCCGTCCTCTCCTCCTCGCAGCAGGGCTTTAAAATTTGTAAATGGAGCATGGAATAGAAGATAAAAAAAACACCTCTTGTTTTGCTTCAGAAGAATCCTCCCAGATTTGGCCAATTTGCAGAGTATTGGGAAATCTCAGCTCACGTGTGCTCAGCACAGCCTTGGCTTTGGGGTTTGGTCACTGCAGGTCGTGACCATGTTGGGATAACTCTGCTGCTGATGGGGACTGGGTGGAAAAGGCCCTTGGAGGGTGGGATGTGGGGCCTGGCCCGTCACAGGGGGCTCTGGGGGATGTTTAGGGAGAATGGTGACAGTGCAACCATCCCTTTTCTGCACCTACAGGGCTTTGACCTCCAAGAGGACCCACAAACCTCTGCCCTGGTCTCTCCCCATCTGCCCTTGTGGTTCTTGCCCTTCCCACCAGTCTGTCCCAGAGTCTGGCTGGAATCCCTGGTCCTTGTGAGCAGGCAGAGTTTCACCATCTACCCAAAACGCTGCAGGCCCAGAGGATCCCCTCCCTCACTAGAGGCCCTGTAAGGCTGCGGGGAGATGCCACCTCTGCAGAAGGGCCCAGTGGCTTTTCATGGACCAGTTTGTGGCAACAGAGCAGAGCTGGCCCTGACTGCTCCTGCTTGGGTGTCACTTCAGGGTGTCCATCCTACCCCAGCAGTGGCATTTGGCTAGGTGAGGAGTGACTGCTGGAAGGCACTGTCACCTTCTCGGAGTGTCCCCAGACCCACCAGCATCTCTGGAGCCACCCTGGTCCTGGAGCCATCTCTGATGCTTCCCTGGCCCATCCCAGCTCCCAGAGCCACGCTGGGTGAAGCTCCAGCAGACTCCCCTCCTGCTGACTCTTTGTCACATTCCCCAGCTTCCAGAAATAATTTAGCCCGCTCCTAATTGCTTTTTGGAAAGCAGAGATGTGCAGTGGGAGCCACAGGCCAAAGGGAGTTTAGAACAACCACAGCACAATGGCCTCAGCAAGGCCACCCTGTCCCCTCACCCTGCTGGCTGGACGTGTCCTGTCCTGCCCAGCACTCCTGGGCCCTGAACACCCCCAGGAGCTCCCCTGGATCCCTCCATGAGCTGGAGCTGGGAGGTTTGGGGGCTGACTGAGGTCTGCCCATGTTCCCAGCCTCACTGGATGTGATGATCCAGCCTCAGAGCAGGGGAAAGGATCCAGCTGGACCTGCTGGCAGGGCTGCAGTCTCCCAGTCACCTCCCCTGTCCTGTGGTGGTCTCCAGGTGGGGAATTTGGAGCTGATGGCTCTGCTGGGGACATCCCCAGGCTCGGCTCAGCAGCACTTGCTTCAAGTCCCACAAAGCTACTGCTGCTGCAGAGGCTGCAGCCCTTTCTATGCTGGAAAAGCCAAGTCCTAAATCCAGGTCCTGGCAGGAAAAGGCAAGAGGAAAGGGTCTGCAAGGGCTTCATTGTCAGGTTATGGCTGTGTAGTCCCCAAGCCCACGCTGGGGCAGAGGTGAGGGCAGGGCTGTGCAGCCTGGAGGGGGCTGGGGCTGCGGTGGGCTGGGCACAGATCTGCTGGGCAGGAGGGGACAGGAGGGCAGGGGAGATGCCAGCAGGGCTGGCAGGAGCCTGGGGACAGCCCTGAGCTGCCTTTGGGACATTTTCTAGGTCCACACGTGGTGCACAAATCACAGAATGAACGAGGCTGGAAAAGACCTTTGGGATCATCCAGTCCAACCCATGACCCAACACCTCCTCATCAACCAAACCCTGGCACTGAGTGCCATGTCCTGGCTTTTTTTAACCCCCTCCAGGGACGGTGACTCCACCACCTCCCTGGGCAGACCATTCTATTGCCCAATCCTTCTTTCAGTGAAGATTTCTTTTCTGACATCTAGCCTAAACTTCCCCTGGTGTAAGAGCTCCTCCATGGCCTTTCCTCCCCTCAAAACCCCTCCTCACCCCTGTGAGCCAGGAGCTCCTGCCCGAGGGCATCACAACCACGCTGTTCCCTCCTCAGACGAGAAGCCCTGGAAGGGGAGGCACTGGTGGCTGAGGACACTGAAGCCCTCCCCTCTGAAGCCATCGGGCAACCACAGCCAGCGGGGACAGCTGCCCCTCAAGAGGTCGGTGAGCACCGAGCGCTACGTGGAGACCCTGGTGGTGGCTGACAAGATGATGGTGGGCTACCACGGCCGCAGGGACATCGAGCAGTACATCCTGGCCATCATGAATATTGTAAGTGTTATACCCACACCAGGAGTGGGGCAGAGCTCCTGTTCATCCTCTGCTGCTGCAGAGACTGCAGCCCTTTCTGTGGTGGGAAAGTATTGCTGTGGTCCGTGCATTGACAAAGGACTCTTAGCAATAATATTAGAAGGCTAAATATGATTTATTAACATGTGTCTTGGTTTGAAAAGACAGGAGTCTGCTAAGGAAGGCAAGAGCCTCCCATGAAATGGAAAAGGTAAACCCCCTCCCTCCGAATCACCACAATTTTGAAATTAAAAGGCTCTCAGGCAAAGATATGGGAATATGAATAACAGTTGTTTACTAAAAAAGGCTGAAAAACAATTGTAATTAGTACAAACAAAACTATTGACAGAGTCAGAATATGACCTGACACCCTGAGGAGTCAGGGTGTTGGTCACAGTCCAGAATGGTGGCTGCTCCTCCTGGGGTGGCAGATGAAGTTCTGCTGAAGCAGTGATCCTGTAGATGGGTGTAGTTTTCTCTGAAGGTCCAGTGGTGTAGATGGGCCTGGTCTTCCTCTGGGAATCCAGCGGAGAAGAAGCTGTTCTGGTGCCCCAAAAAATGCTGATTTTATGCAGGTAGGAATGCTTGTCTCCTCCCCCTGGGCGGAGCATCTCACAATGGGATGATGGAATTTTATCAGTCATGCAGTGAGTCATTCAATGGCCCATTAACAGAAGATAATAAATAATCAATGGTCCATTAACAGAAGATATCTCCCCGGAGGCAGAGATTGTTCTTGGAAGAGATAAGAAAACTGCCGAATTAACAGAAGATAACTGCCCCACCTCCAACGGATGGCAAATAGAATATATGCTTATTTTACAATCCAGGACAACATGATTCCATAATTCAAAGGATTTGGGCTATTATCTGCCCGGTCCGGAGCATCCGAAACTCTTGCTTCCAGCTCTGTCCAAGGAATGCCAGAATAGCTTACACAATCAGAGATAACAACTTTTCACCTCATAGGTTGAAAGAAAGAAAACCTCCATCTCCTATTATTAGGAGACAGGCAGAGAAATCCAAATGTCCTTGAAACACAGCTCAGAGATTTTGTTTATAGAAACTTGTACAGAGTAAAAGACAGTAAAAAGATGCTTTCCCATGGGAAGAATTTTCTGCAGGCTTGCATACAGGGAAATTTATAATATGTTCATGCAACAGAAAAGCCAAGTCCTAACTCCAGGTCCTGGCAGGAAAAGGCAAGAGGAAAGGGTCTGCAAGGGCTTCATTGTCAGGTTATGGCTGTGTAGTCCCCAAGCCCACGCTGGGGCAGAGGTGAGGGCAGGGCTGTGCAGCCTGGAGGGGGCTGGGGCTGCGGTGGGCTGGGCACAGATCTGCTGGGCAGGAGGGGACAGGAGGGCAGTGGAGATGCCAGCAGGGCTGGCAGGAGCCTGGGGACAGCCCTGGGCTGCCTTTGAGACATTTTCTGGGTTCATCACCCCAAATGGCCATGTTGGGAAAAGGAGCTTCTCCTGCACATGTTACCATAGGGTAGGAAACACATCATCCAGCATAGCTTGATTATATGCAGGTGCTTTATTGAGGGAGATCTCCCGGGAGTCCAGGGTACACAGATCTCCAACAGGGGTTTGAAATCAGACATATTTCATACCTTTCCATTATATAACTATATGTTAATGATTAAACTTACATTGTTCTATTGTATCTATTGTTTTCACCCAAGTGTGAATTCCCGAGCCCACCGAGACATCATTTTCAATGATTCATATGTATACATAATAATTATGTTCAATTCTAACAATCTTATTACTTCTATGACCTAGTACGTATGACCCAGACCTTATCCCATGATCTAGCACAGATACATTTTCTCCAGCCTAACCACCCTTTTTTCAAACACTATACCCATAATTTTAGAAACATTTTAACCCTATGCTATCACACGGAGCGGGATGGGGACGCAGTGGGGCAATAGGATCTGTTCCAGGCTGGCAGTGGCTCCTCCCCAGGCTCAGAGCAAGGCTTTGGGGTCAAAAATCCTGCCAGGCTGCTGCCGCTGAGCAGTGGGACCCTGGAGCCTGGAGAGGTAAACTCTGGCCTGTGTGACCCCGGGCAGTGAGAACAAAAGCCTTTCTTTGAACAGCATCTCTCAGCTCAAATTAGCATTGCAAATGCAGCCAGGCAAGCTGAGGAACACATGGGAAAGCATAAGGACAGGGAGCTCTCACGCTTGGGGGCTGAGCAGCGAGAGGGGCAGCAGAAATCCCCCCCAGCTGTGGTTCTGGTTTGGGGCACTGCTGGCAGCAGGGTACCAGGCTGGATGCATTAACAGCCTGATTTGGCCTTGTGGATCCTCCTGCGAGGTGAGATGGGCTTGGAAGTTATCCATCAACCCTCTGAAAGCCCCTCTGTGACTGCTCTTTGTCCCGTCCTCCGCAGGATCGATTTTCATGCTTTGCATTTCTAAAGCCAGATTTTCAAACAATCCCGGCTGGAGCCGTTTCATCTGCTCCGAAACAAACACTGGCCTGTCATTCCTGGGGGATGCTGAGGCCTTCCCCATCCCCGAGGGATGCTGTGCCCTCCCCTCAGCAAAGCTCCATCCCTGAGGGATGCACAAAATGCCAGCAGTGGGGGCTGCCCCACCTGGGCTCGGGCAGTGTTGGAACCCAGGGCACAGGGAATGTTTCTATTCTTGTTTTTATTATATTTTATTTTATATTTTTTATATATATATATAATTTTATTATATATATATAAATAAATGATATTTTATT
>VXAX01001933.1:20601-36621 GCA_013399835.1 Leptocoma aspasia
ATGGATGATGGATGGATGGATGGATGGATGATGGATGGATGGATGGGTGATGGATGGATGGATGATTGATGGATGGATGGGTGATGGATGGATGGATGGATGATGGATGATGGATGGATGGATGATGGATGGATGGATGGGTGATGGATGGATGGATGATGGATGGATGGATGGATGATGGATGGATGGATGGATGGATGGATGGATGGATGGATGGATGGATGGATGGATGGTCAGAAGGAAGGAGGACACAGAGAAGAAGACAGGGACAGTGGAAGGAATGGCAGAGCAGCTGCAAGGCCACAGGATGCTGGAGGGATGGAGGGCACAGGGAGTGCTGAACTCCCCAAGTGCTGCTGGCCGTGTCCTCCAGGATTGTCCCTCCAGTGCCCACAAATTCCTGCTTGGGCAGGAACAAAACACCCTGGGAGAGGCCAGAGGCAAACCCAACATTATTTTGTGCCTTTCCCCACTCTCCTGCGGAGCAGAAGAGAGTCAGGAAATGAAAGCCCTGGAGAGGGGAGCCTCCAGGTGGGAGCTGCCTCCTTTACCCATGTGCTGCTCTCCTGCTCCAGCTCCAGCATGAGTCTGGAACATCCCAGGGATGAGACCCCACAAAAGGGCCCCTCAGCCCCAGGTTTTCCCCCTCCCAAGGGGGCTGCAGCTTTTTCCTGCCCTTCCTCTATTGCTGTGGTTCTTGCGTTAACAAAGGACTCTCGACAATAATATCAGAAGGCTAATTATGATTTATTAACATGACTCCATAATACAAAGGATTTGGGCTATTATCTGTCCTGTCCGGAGCATCCAAAGCTCTTGCCTCCAGCTCCGTCCAAGGAATGCCAGAATAGTTTACACAATCAGAGATAACAACTTTTCTCCTCATAGGCTGAAAGAAAGAAAACCCCCATCTCCCATATCAGGAGACAGGCAGAGAAATCCAAATGTCCTTGAAACACAGCTCAGAGATTTTGTTTATAGAAACTTGTACAGAGTAAAAGACAGTAAAAATATGCTTTCCCATGGGAAGAATTTTTCTGCAGGCCTGCATGCAGAGAAACTTATAGTATGTTCTTGCAACATCCCTGCACACGTGTGCGATGCAAACGCCGGCTCCGAGCTCTCCATCCTGCCTCCAGATGTTCCAGATGTTTGGGCCAGCCCGGAGCTGCTCGCCGAGCCTGGACAGCGCCCGCAGCATCCGGCCCCAATAAATTCCGGTGTCCCGATAAGATCTTGCTGAGCTCGGGGCTTTTTTCTCCTGTGGGGACGTGTCAAAGCAGAGCCCCCGAAGGCTTTAAAGGCATTTGCTCAAAACAAAGCAACAAATGTTTTGCGCTGTGGTTTCCTGCCGAGAGGAGGGGAGAGGTTTGGGCACTTCCAGGGAGTGCCAGGGGCCAAAGGGACAGGAGCCATCCCCGGGAATGTGTTGCACTTAACCCCTTTTTTGCTACCCCTGCCCTCATCCCCGAGGGGTCGTTGGGGCGAGCGGTGCCAGGGGTCCTGCCCGGTGTCCCCAAACCTACTCTGGGGTCACAGTCCTCAACCCTCATCCCGTGGGTGTCCCCAAACCCACTCTGGGGTCACAATCCTCGGTTCTGCCCACCCTGTGGGTTTCCCCAAACCCACACTGGGGTCACAATCCTTGGTGCAACCCCAACCTGGCTCTGGGGTGGCCCAACCCAGCTGCCCCCGGTCCCCCAGCTCCCCCCCCCCTACCCAGCTCTCAGCCTGGCCCCGTTCTGCCCAGATTTGCAAGCCCCAAATGTTTATCTTTGCAAGGAAATGAGAATATTCCCCCCCTAAGCCAAACTGCTCTCATTTGGAGCTGCCACCTCTTCCCACTTTGAGGATGCTGCCTTTCCATCTGAAGGAGGTTTTTGCTCTCCTTTTTTTTACCTTTCCTTGTACCCAGCTAATGATGTGCAAACAGTGGATTCCTTCATGCAAGGGCTGGAAGTTGAGGCCAGGAGCAGAGGGAAGAGTCACCTTGAATCAACCCAGATTGGATTTGTTTGGAAAATTCTCAGTAAAGAGCTGAACTGAAAAAAAAAATAGATATAAAAAATTACTTGAGCGTTTTCATGAAACCACAGTGCGGTTTGAAACGGAACATGTTTTCAAACTGAAATGTTTTCCTTATTTTTATTTTGTTTTTAATCAAAATTTCATATGCCCCATCCCTGGCAGTGTCCAAGGCCAGGCTGGACAGGGCTTGGAGCTCCCTGGGACAGTGGAGGGTGCCCATGGCAGGGTGTGGAATGAGATGATTTTTAAAGTCTTTTCCAACCCTAACCATGGTGGGATTCTGTGTTTCTCTGTTTGATTGATACAATTTCCTGCCAGAGACCTGAGCTTGCAGAGCAGAGGTTGGCCCTGTGCTCTTCCCCCTGTCCCCACTCCCAGGAGTGCTGGGGAGCAGAGCTGGACCCACCCAAACCCAAAGAGCTCCAGGTCTGGAATAACCTTGTCCCTGCTGATTTATGGAATCATTAAGGTTGGAAAAAGCCTCCAAGATCATCAAGTCCCACCTTTGACCGAATCCCCTTGCCCACTAAACCACATCCTGAAGTGCCACATCTGCTCAAGTTTTTAACACCTCCACCACTGCCCTGGGCAGCCTGTTCCAATGCCTGATAATCCTTTCCATGAAGAAATTTTCCCTAAAATCTGATCTAAACCTCCCTTGGCACAGCTTGATTCTGTTTTCTCTCCTCCTGTCCCTGTTCCCTGGGAGCAGAGCCTGACCCCCCCGGCTGTCCCCTCTTGTCAGGGAGTTGTGCAGAGCCACAGGGTTCCCCCTGAGCCTCCTTTTCTCCAGGCTCAGCCCCTTTCCCAGCTCCCTCAGCCTCTCCTGGTGCTCCAGACCCTTCCCCAGCTCCACTCCCTTCCCTGCTCATGCTCTACCACCACATTTCATCAAAACCAAACCTCTGGCCTGGCTCAGCCCTGCCCCAGAGTTAAAGCACAGGAGATGTCATTGAAACCCTCAGTAAACATCAGCCTGGGCAAAGTGAGTGTTGTCCTACCTGTCACCATTGGTACTTTCCATCCCAGAAATGTTCCAGGGGCTGCTTTGGAGTGGTTTGGGTGTGAACACGTGGGTGAAATTACACCCCCCAAAACCAGAAGTGTCCTTAACGCTGCCTTCTCTCCTCCTCAGGTACGACATTTGCATCTACAAGAACAAGCCCTGTGGCACCCTGGGTGAGTAGAAATCTGCAGCTCCCAGCAGCACACAGAACTTTGGGAGTGTGATGAGGGTGGGCTGTGCCATTCCCTTTCCAGCTGTGCCATCCACCTTTCCAGCTGTGCCATCCCTTTCCAGCTGTGCCATCACTTCCCACCTGTGCCATCCCCTTTCCCACCTCTGCCACCCATTTTCCCACCTCTGCCATCCTTTCCCACCTCTGCCATCCCCTTTCCACCTGTGCCATCCTCTTTCCAGCTGTGCCACCTCCTTTCCAGCTGTGCCATTCCCTTTCCAGCTGTGCCATTCCCTTTCCCACCTCTGCCATCCCCTTACCAGCTGTGCCACCCCCTTTCCAGCTGTGCCATCCCTTTCCCACCTCTGCCACCCATTTTCCTACCTGTGCCATTCCCTTTCCAGCTGTGCCATCCTTTCCCACCTCTGCCACCCATTTTCCTACCTGTGCCATTCCCTTTCCAGCTGTGCCATCCTTTCCCACCTGTGCCATCCTTTCCCACCTGTGCCACCCTTTCCCACCTGTGCCACCCCCTTTCCAGCTGTGCCATCCCTTCCCAGTGAAGGCACAGCTCCTGCCCCAGCACCAGCAGCAGGGCCAGGACCAGGCCAGTGGTTTCCAACCTCCTGTCCCTTCTGTGAGCACTAGACCAGCAGCCCTGAGCTCGGGTGGGCCCTGGAGCCCTCCTCTGTTCCATCCCTGGGCCAGCTCCAGCCTGGTGATTAAAAACCACTCGCATTTAGGGCTTGTGTGTGGCCTGCTGGAGAGTTCCTGGCCGAGCAGGGAGAAATCTGATGGTTTTGTGATGACTGCAAAGGGAGTTCTTTATTGACACTGTGACCCAGCCGTGCCCTGCAGCCCTCTCTGGCTGCAGCTCCTGGTTTGTCTCACCCTGGTCTGGACTGGGCAGGCAGGGAGGGATTTCTGCTCTGAACCACTGCAGTGCAGAGGGCAGAGCTGGTGGATCCCTGAGCTGCTGTGGCTGCAGAGGAGGAGCCTGGGAGGGAGGCTGAGGCTGGACGTGCTGGGATGGCTCAAATCATTCCAGTGGCACAGCCAGGCCTTTCCCTGGCCCGGGGCAGGGGCACAGTTTGTGCTGGTGGGGTGGGCAGAGGGAATTTGCTGCCACAATTCAGGGGGAATTTCAGCATCACCCAGTCCTCCAAATGAGCCGTGCTGGATTCCTGGTGGGTGCCAGGCAGAACCAGGGTTGGATCCTGGCTTGCTCAGCCCTCCCTGGCCAGGTTTGGATGCCCCAGAGCTGGTGCAGCCCATCTGATATTCCCCCACCAAAGCTGTGCCAGGGACTATTACAAAACCACTTATTACGAGTGGTCTGAGACAGGTGAATCAGAATTCTTTGACTCCATATAGGCTTAGATATTATTTTATTGAGATGACTCCATAATTCAGAGAACTGGGCTATTATCTGCCCAGTCCAGAGCATAGGAGCTGCTGCTTCCAGCTCCGTCCAAGGAATGCTAGAATGGCTTACACAATCAGAGATAACAACTTTTCACCTCATAGATTGAAAGGAAGAAAAACCCTCATCTCCTATTATCAGGAGACAGGCAGAGAAACCTCTGTCCTTGAAACACAACTCAGAGATTTGTTTATAGAAACTCTGTGCTGAGAATGTACTTCTCCCTGGGAAGACAAGCCTTTGCAGGTTTTTTCACCCAGGGACCCACAAAATGTTGGCGACAAGGGACTGCTCCCCTCTGCACCATTTGGATACGAAATTCAGAGGATTTGGACCCTTTCTTAGCATTTCTGAGCCTGTCACTGTTAATTTACCACCAGAGCTGAGCGACCATGAGTAAGAGCCGTGAGTCCATCCCAAAGCCCAGTGCCATGGTGAGCAGGAGCTGGCTGTGCTCAGTGTCACCGAGCATGAAGCACATCAGGCAGTCCCCACACACCCCCACGTCCCCTCAACTGCCCTGTGTGACAGCTCTGTCCCCTCCCCAGGCCTGGCCCCCGTGGGCGGGATGTGCGAGCGGGAGCGGAGCTGCAGCATCAACGAGGACATCGGGCTGGCCACCGCCTTCACCATCGCCCACGAGATCGGCCACACGTGAGTGTGGCACCCCCAGAGCCCCCAGAGCTCCTGCTGCTCTGTTCCTGCCACCCCCAGGGCCCCCAGAGCTCCTGCTGCTCTGTTCCTGCACCAGGGGCTGAAACCCCTCCTGACCTCGGAGATCTGTGTGAGAGGGTCTGAGCTGCCACATGCAGGGCAACAAAAACCATCAGAGCTGATGGGTGCTCGAGCCTGGGGCAGCAGAGGGGAGGGAGGGAGGGATGGATGGATGGATGGATGGATGGATGGATGGATGGATGGATGGATGGATGGATGGATGGATGATGGATGGATGGATGGATGGATGGATGGATGGATGGATGGATGGATGGATGGATGGATGGATGGATGGATGTGCCAAAGCCCAGCTGATCTCCTCTCCTGCCATGGTGGTTCCCAGGTTTGGCATGAACCACGACGGGGTTGGCAACAGCTGCGGCTCGCGGGGGCAGGAGACGGCCAAGCTGATGGCTGCTCACATCACCATGAAGACCAACCCGTTTGTGTGGTCCACCTGCAGCAGGGATTACATCACCAGCTTCCTGGAGTAAGGAATCCACCCCTCCCTGCCCTTCCTCCAGCCTCCCCCAGTCTCTTGTGAGGAGGGGGTAAAGCCAAAGCAAAGCCCCCAAATCCCCCAGAACCTTCTGTCTTGTCTCCCAGCACCTCATCCTGTCTCCAGAGCCACGTTTTTTCCTTCCTTTACACTTTCTGTGTTTTTCCTGCCTGTTGAACATCTAAACCCGTTTATGTTGTGGCTGGGGGAGCTTTATTTGGGTTTCCCACATCCAGAAACTTCACAAATAGATCAGCCCCCCCTGGAGGCATTTGGCTGGTTCTGAACTCCAGGAATTGCAGAGAAGGGATGGTGTGGTGGGGACAGGATTGGGTCTGTCTCGTGCAGGTGCTTTCTCCAGGCAGTGAGGAGGAGTTTTCAGTGTGAATGAGCAAAGCAAGGCAAAGATTTTGGTTTTCTTTTTCTTACAAAGCACTTTTAGGATCCAGGAGAAGGGACAGGACAAGGGGGATGGATGCAAACTAAAAGAGAGCAGTTTAGATTGGATATTAGGAGGAATTTCTTTGTTGTGAGGGTGGGGGTGCCCAGAGCAGCTGTGGCTGCCCCTGGATCCCTGGCAGTGCCCAAGGCCAGGCTGGACACTGGGGCTTGGAGCACCCTGGGATAGTGGAAAGTGTCCTTGCCCATGGCAGGGGGTGGAATGAGATGAATTTTAAAGTCCATCCCAACCCAAACCATTCCATAATTTAGGCTCCTAAATCCCAGAGTTGCTGTCACCGTGCAGGGTTCAGGCAGCCCCTGGGTTTCTATCCCAAAGCAATCCATCAGGATCCATTTTGGTGAGGTTTTTTGTAGGACAGCCGCACTTCCTAAAGAAAGGACTGGGCAGGGCTTGAGGGATGCCTGGAAGCAGCACAAGTGGGGGGACAGCGTGGAGGGAAGCCCCCAGGGAGTCTGAATAGCAGAGCTCAGCTTCTGGGACACAGCAAGAGGAGCAGCCACGGCTCCCTCTGCCCTGCAAGTGTAAGAGCCATACACAGAGATGTGGGACTCGATTGTTGTGGTTTGTTCATTAACAAAGGACTCTTGACAATAATATTAGAAGGTTAAATATTATTTATTTTAACATGATGTTATAATTTAAAGGATTTTGGGCTATTATCTGCCCAGCACGGAGCATCCGAAGCTCCTGCCTCAAGCTCCGTCCAAGGAATGCCAGAATAGCTTACACAGTCAGAGATAACAACTTTTCACCTCATAGGCTGAAAGGAAGAGAACTCTCATCTCCCATTAATAGGAGACAGGCAGAGAAATCCAAATGTCTTTGAAACACAGCTTTGAGATTTTGTTTACAGAAACTTGTACAGAGTAAAAGACAGTAAAAAGATGCTTTCTCATGGGAAGATTTTTTTGCTGGTTTGCATACAGAGAAACTTATAATAAGTTCTTGCAACAGGACTCCAGAGGGCTCTTTAAAATGCTGTTTATTCTATCCAAACAGCGATCGTGGGTTGTGGGTGACAGAGCCCAGCCTACAGCTATCAGCACAAGCTGAAGGCATGCCTGAAGTCCTTTTAGTTCTGGTTACAATATATTATATACTTTACTGAGCATCTTAATACATAACAACCAATCAATACCTTTACTATTATCTACAGCCTATCCTAACTACTAACATTACAATATTCATGTTACTATTCTCCAATCACAAAAGGTCAGTATGTTAGAGTTTAAGCTAGAAGTGGTTTTTCAGTTTTCTTGCAGTGGAAATTTCTGAGTATTTTTTTCTACTTACAACATCAGCCTGTCTATTTACTTCTTGTATTTTTCTGCTTGGCAAAAACATCTTCTGTGTGAGGTGGGCTTATCCTTTACTCTAAGTCGTAAAAACCTTTCTTAACTAACATACCCTTTGCATTCTTATTTACCCAGTAAGACTGGCTCAGCAGTTCCTTTAGACCTTTGTTATTCTTCTATGTCAAAACTTGCTTCCATCTCTATTCCTTTCTCAGTTTCTACATTCAAAAATCTTTCTGCCAAGCACACAAATCTGTGAGACTCTCTTGTCGAACTTTCATCCATCCCAACATGCAAGGCCCAGCCAAACCTCGTGGCTCGGCAGCAAATCCCACATCTGGCAGCTTGGCCAGAGCCAGGCCTGTCCCCACGCTGGTGACCCTGGCCGTGCAGGCAGCGAGGCACGTGGCACAGCCAGGCCTTGTCCTGTGCTGACCCCGAGCTCCTGGCAGGGCTGGAGGAGGATGGAGAGTTCATCCCTGCTCCTCGTGCTCCGTGCTGGCCACCCCAGGCTCCAGGAGCCTCCAGTGGGACGTGGTGTGTGCAGGATTTGGGGCTGGGGGTGATGACAGCGGCTTTGATTTAGGGAGAGCTCAAAGAGCAGTGAGGAAAGGGGAGGGGAAAGAGTTTCTGGCTGAATTTGGGTGCTCCTACAAAGCTCTGGCAAGCAGGAGATCGGGCTGGGAGAGGGGGGCTCTGGTTTCTCTCAGCTGGGGCTTCACAGCTGGGTGGGGGAGCAGCCCCTCTGCCCACCCACTGCCCACCTGAGGGTGCTGGGCACACCTGCCTGGGCACACCTGCCTGGGCACACCTACCTGCACTCTGCCACGGGGACAACCAGGGGCTGGCACCAGCCTGCAGAATGGCTGGAGCTGTGTCAGGCCTTGGCATGGAGCTCAGGGAAAGGTTCTTCCCCCCGAGGGTGCTGGGCACTGCCCAGGCTCCCCAGGGAATGGTCCCGGCCCCAAGGCTGCCAGAGCTCCAGGAGCCTTTGGCCACCGCTCTCAGGGATGCCCAGGGTGGCATTGTTGGGGTGGCTGGGCAGGGACAGGGGCTGCACTGATCATCCCTGAGGGTCCCTTCCAGCTCAGGATATTCTGGGATTCTATGAACCCTCAGATCAACACTTCCAGAGTTACCTTGGAACCAGGATGTGCTTCCCAGCCCGGGGCACACAGCTGGAAGGATTTCAGAGCACTTTCTCAGAGCAGACCCAGATTTGTCCCCTCAAGCAGCCAAGCTCAGCCCCGGCGGAGCTGCTGATCCCCCACCCCAGGTGCCCTCTCTCCCCATAGCCTTTCTGAGCTCTGATTCTCCCTCTCTGCTTTCAGCTCGGGGATGGGATTGTGCCTGAACAACGCTCCCCCCAAGCAGGATTTCATCTACCCCACGGTGGCCCCGGGCCAGGCCTACGATGCTGACGAGCAGTGCCGCTTCCAGTACGGAGTCAAATCCCGCCAGTGTAAATACGGGGTAGAGAGCCTTCCTGCTTTACTATCGGTTCCCAGGGCTGGAGGAGGGGGGTTGGGGGGAAGGAAGGGTCCATGGGGCTGTCCCTGCTGCCCACATCACCGCCCTGCTCCAAACCAGGGGCACTGCTGGGTTCCTGGTGAGCTCCATGCTGTGCTTCCCTGGGAGAGCACACAGGAGGGGGTGTACCGTCCATAAATGTTTGGCCTAGCTCAGTTTGGGTCAGGTTAATCCCATGGAAAGAGATTTTTTGCCTCTTCCTTGGCTGCTGCTGGTCCCCAAGGTCCCCCTCATCCAGGCTCCCCTCTCTTTGTACAAGGACATGTTTTCTATGATCTTTACCAGAAGTCATTGTGCTGCTCATATAAACCCAGGAAGAGAAAAGTCTTTGTCCCAGGTGAGGTGAGGGATGTGCTGGAGGTTGCTGCCCACCTAACCCCTCCCCTGCCACCTCACTGCCATGCTCTGGTCTTTGAACCCAGGAAAACACTGAAAGGAAAGGCTGCTCCAGGAGAAAAGAGTTTTCCTGGATCTGAGCCTGGCATTTTGCTGTTCCCAACGTCCTGAACACTGCCAAGGCTGTGAGGGAACATCTGCATGGAAAGGCTGCTTGAGCTCCTTAAAGCATCCACGTCCTTTCAGGGAAAACAGAGGAGCCAGCAGTGGGATGCACAGGGAGCAGGGGCACATTTCCCCTTGGAAAGGGTGGTCAGGGATTGGCAGGGGCTGCCCAGGGAGGTTTGGTGTCCCCATCCCTGGAGATGTGCAAGGAATGCCTGGACGTGGCACTCTGGGCTGGTTGAAAATTTGGGCGTCAGTCAAAAGTGGCACTGAGTGATCTCAGAGGTCTTTTCCAGCTCCAGTCCATGCCCTGGAAAGCTGTGAGGGAGCAAAGACATCAGCTCAGGGTTTAGTTTCTGTGTCTCTGCAAAGCCCAGCCCAGCCCTGCCCTGGGAGTGCCATGGTGTGAGCCAGGCTGTCACTGCGAGGGAGGGCCCAACGCTGCCCAGCTCCTGGTGGTGCCACCAGCTCATCCTGCTGAGAAAAGGGCAAAGTTGGTGCCTTGAGCACCCAGAGGTGCCTTGAACAGGGCCCAGGATCCCAGAGCCTGCTGGACATTGGGCAGATGCAGCAGGAGCAGTTTGATTCCAAAGAATGTGGTCGTGGTGTCCCATGTCAGGTGCCACCCGCTGGGGTCTGTGCTCTGCTCAGCCGAGCCAGAGGCAGGGAATGGGAACTTCCCCCTGTCTCCCAGTTAATTTTTAGCCCAGGCAGACACTCCCTGTATATATCCAAGGGTCACAAGAGATGTCCCTGGGTGACCCCTCCAGCCCTGTCATGGTTTGGGAGAAACCCAAAGGGTGCCAGGGCTCGATTGTGTGCAGGAAAATCTGGGTGGTCATTGTGTGAGCCCACCCATGCTGAGCCCCTGGACACAAACTCCAGAGGGATGGAGCCAGCAGGGCAGCACCCCTTCCTCCAGCCCCAGAGAGGGGGTGACTGATTGGTGTCATGAGGATGGAGATGGTTCCAGGCCAGGTTGGACCAGGCTTGGAGCAGCCCTGTCTAGTGAGGGTGGGGTTGGAACAAAGTGATCTTTAAGGTCCTTTCCAACCCAAATCAATCCATGATTCTATGATTGAAGCTGGGAGGTCACCAGGAAGCCCTTGGGGACAGGGAGAAGGGGCTCCTGCTTCCCAGTGGTCACTCTGGCTCTGCCAGAGCACCACAGAGGGGTGGATGCCTGAAGATGGGAAAGTCTCTCCTTCCCCTGCTTAGAGCCATCTGCAGCTGGGTTTGGCCGAAGGAGTTGGGAGCTAAATTCCCTTTGCAGCTCCATGCACAGCCCCTGGCATGATGCACAGCCCCTGGCACGGAGCCCCAGGGTTTTCCCTGCCTGCTCTCCCTGGGCACTCTGAGCTCCCAGCTCCGGGGCTGGAGGGAAGCAGAGCAATCCCCAGCTCACCCCTCCCAGCACAGAGGATTCCCAGCTGCTGAGTGGGGGCAGGAATGTGGGGCTGGAAGGCTGGATCAAGCCCAGGGGGTGAGGAATGGGCTGTCACCTCATGGGGACAGGTGGCCAGAGCTGGCTGCTGGGTCACTGCTCCCCAGGGCAGGAGGAGGCTGATGGTCACTGTGCCAGGCAGGAGCCAGAGTGGACCCAGGTGGCCAAGAATGCCCAGGATGTCCTGGCTCGTGCCAGGAATGGTGTGGCCAGCAGGACCAGCAGGGCAGGGACTGTCCCCTGTGCTGGCACTGCTGAGGCATCTCAAATCCTGGGTCAGTTTTGGGACCCTCAGGACAAGGACACTGAGGGGCTGGAGCGTGTCCAGGGAAGGGAACAGAGCTGGGAAGGGTCTGGAGCACCAGGAGCAGCTGAGGGAGCTGGAAAGGGGCTCAGCCTGGAGAAAAGGAGGCTCAGGGGGGACCTTGTGGCTCTGCACAACTCCCTGCCAGGAGGGGACAGCCAGGCAGGGCTCAGTTTTGTCCCAGGTGACAAGTGACAGGACAAGAAATGGCCTCAAGGTACTCCAGGGTGGGTTTAGATTGGAAATTAGGAAAATGTTTTCACTGAAAGGGTGGGACAAGCATTGGGTGCCCAGTGTTGGAGTCCCCATCCCTGGAAGTGTCCAAAAACGGGTGCTGTGGCACTTGGGGACATGGTTTAGTGGTGAGCCTGGCAGTGCTGGGTTGATGGTTGGACCTGATGATCTTAGAGGGCTTTTCCAAGGTGAATTCCATGATTCCATGACACTGGAACCATGGAATCAGGTGTGGCAGCTCAGGCTCTGCTCCCCATCTCAGGACAGTTTCTGTCAGTGACACTGAACCTGTTTAACATTTCCTGGATAACCTCAGTCAGGGCAAGCTGCTCCTGAAAAGCAGCAAGTTTTCCATAGATTGTTTCAGGAGGAATAGGAGCAGGATGGGAACCAGGCAGGAAACTCAGGAAATGAGATTTTAGGGGTTGCTTTGCAGTTTGCAGGTGCTGAAGTCCAGCCTGGGGGATTGAGCACCACAGAGCTGGAAAGGGCCTGGAGTTTCTGATCTCACTTTTGGGTGGGTCCTGCCACAGCCAAGGGAAGATTTTTGTTTGCTGGAGCTCTGAGAGGTCAGAATGGGCTGAAGCTCAGGATCTGTGGCTCAGGAAACCTCCTGGGAAGGGGTCTGGAGTCCTCAGTGTCACCCAGTGCACACAACTGCACCGAGCAGACACCAAGAGGTGCCCAATTCTGAAGGGCTGGCCCAGGATCTGGCATTATTTTGATTATTCAAAAAACAGCTCAAAAAACTCCACAGGAATCTTCCCTTTGGGATTCTTTGGAGGTGGCCAGCACCCCAGTGGTCACACTGTGAGCAGGGACATCTCCAGCTGTGCTGTGGGTGCCCACAGGGAGCCCCAGATTCCCACAGAGGCAGCTCTGGATCCACCTGGCTTTGGGATGCTATTGTTGTGGTTTGTGTAGTGACAAAGGATTTTGGTAATAATATTAGAAGGTTAAATATGATTTGTTAACATGATTTTATAATTTAAAGAATTTTGGTTATTATTTGTTCAGTTTGGGGCATCGAAGCTGCTGCTTCTAGCTCTGTCTAAGGAATCTTAGAGTTAGCTTAAATAATTAGAGATAACAACTTTTCACTTTATAGGCTAAAAGGAAGAAAACCTCTTATCTCCTATTATCAGGACACAGGTAGAGAACACCTCTGTCCTTGAAACACAGCTCAGAGATTTGTTTATAAGATCTCATACAGAGTAAAAGACGCTTTCCCATGGGAAGTGTTTTTCTGCAGGCCTGCATGCAGAGAAACTTATAATATGTTCACACACCAGGATGCTGTGGCAGGAGCCAGGAATGGGCTTGTCCTCCACTGCACAGATGCAAAACTGGGACCATCCCTCAGGCCTGGGAAGAGGGCTGAGGACAAGTGTGGGAAATGGATTTGTGGAGAATTTTTAGAGTTTGATAGAAGGTTTATATAGTATGTATAGTTTATATAGTATGTATAAACGCCTCTCAGTTGCCCCATTTCTGGGTCAGAAAAGGGCTAAAAACGACAGACAAGGACAGTGGGATTAGCTCAGGTGTCACTGAGGTGTCCAAGGAGAGGTGACATGGGCTGGCTGGAGTCAGCTCTGCCACCTGAGCTCATTCCACAGCCAGGGAATGCCACAAGGCTGAGCCCAGAGAAGGGGGACAGCTGTCAGTGGCCTTGGGGTGACTGCAGCTGGCATCACCTGGCAGCGTTTGACCTCACGTTGCCCCCGCCATGCTGCAGACACTCAGTGTCCCCTTGTCCCTGTGTCCCCATGTCCCACCCAGCCGGTGCCTCCCGGGCGTGACGCTGCCCCTGGCACAAACAAACCCTAATCTGGCTTTTGTTCCTTTGTCTCTCTCCTCCTCCCTGCCCCTGTGTCCCCCCCAAATCTCCCCCTTTGCAGGAGGTCTGCAGCGAGCTGTGGTGTCTGAGCAAAAGCAACCGCTGCATCACCAACAGCATCCCCGCGGCCGAGGGCACCATCTGCCAGACCAACACCATCGACAAGGGGGTGAGGCAGCCCTGGGGGTGCTCATGGGGACAGTCAGATGGGACAAACAGAGATGAGAGACCTCTGGAGTCAATGCTTATTGCTGTGGTTTATGTATTGACAAAGGATTCTGGACGATAATTTTTAGAAGGTTAAATATGGTTTATTAGAATGGCTCTATAATCATAGGATTCAGGTTATAATGTGCCTAGGTACAGAGCTCAGATGTTTCTTTTTTTACTGCCCTGTACCAGAAGTGCTAGAATGCTTACAATATCAGAAAGATAAGTCCTTTAGCTCCTTCTCCCACTCTCAGGAGACAGGCAGAGTAATTCAATGTTTTTGAAGAACAACACACCAGACATTTTGTTTCCAGAAACTTATACAGAGCAAAAGACAGCAAAAAATGCTTTCCCATGAGAGGAATTTTCTTGCAGGTTTGCACACAGAGAAACTTACAATATGTTCTTGTAACAAATGCTGATCTTGGAGCATGAGGTTTATTCCATAGGGCATGGGTATAGGGGCCCTGCTGAGAGCTGCCAGTCACAGCTCGGAGCAGGACCCAGAGATAGAAGGATAGAGGAAGAGTAAGAAGAGTAAGAGCAAGAGTAAAAAGTAAGAGTAAGTATTGCCGTGGTCCGATCATTAACAAAGGACTCTTGACAATAATTTCAGAAGGCTAAATATGATTTATTAAAATGACTCCATAGTTCAAAGGATTTTGGCTATAATCTGCCCAGGTACAGAGCTCAGATCCTTACTTTTCCATGCTCTGTATAAGAATGCTCGAATGCTTACAATATCAGAGAGATAACAGTCNTCCCAACACCTGGGCACTGCAGGGGGGCTGCCGGGGGGGCTGGATCCCTTTTCCAGCAAAAACCAGGATTGCTGTTCACACTGAGGGCGTGGGGTTGATTTAGGAGCACCCAGCAGCCCGTCCAGCCCTGACTCCCAGAGTCCAGAGCTGCCCTGGAGGGAGGCTGGGATGGGCCAAGGAGCCCAGAAATCACCCCAGAGTCCAGCTCAGAGCTCAGCTTGTGCAGTGCTGGAATGTGGAATGTGGAATGAATGTGGAATGTGGAATGTGGAATATGGAACATGGAACATGGAATGGGAAATCCCTGCTCCAGCAAAGTCCTTCTTGGTGTCACCCCTGAGGCACAGCAAGGTGACCTCAAGCAATGCCATGTCCTTAAATGAACACCTTGTCCTCAGGTCTGCTGGGATCTCCAGGGATCTCCTGGCTGGTCTGAGAAAAGGGATTTTTTCCCCCCGGTTTTCCCAGATTTTTGCTTTCAGAGGAACTTGGGAAAATCTGGCTATGATGAAACCTTGTTTTTTTACCCTGGGAGAGGAGGGCAGGATTTTCACTGACCATTAATTTTGCCTTGATTGCTTCACTCTCTGCTCCTCCTACACTCATTTTCCCCAGCACAAAGTGAATGCACCGCTCAAATAAAGAGCCTTTGCAGAATGGAGAATGGTCGGGACAATGGGGAATCAGGGCTGGGACATTCCCCATTCCACTAGGAGAAAAGCAATTCCCAAGAAACATTTCAGATCCTTAGGAAGCTGGAGGAGCTGGTGTGCAGGAGAGACCATGGCTCTGACAAATCCACTTTGCAAATGCTCGTTTTAGTTCTGCTGGGAATTGGGGCAGAGAGGAGCAGACAGCTCCTGGGGCAGCACATCCCTCCTGCTGCACGCTCACAGGGACTGTGGCATTTTTTCCCTCCTAGTCATGGATTTTCCCCACTTTTCCCCAGCTTTTCCCACTTTTAAATGTCTGTTTTCCCCTACTTTGTGACCACTTTTAAACCAGGGTTCTTCAAAAGCCTTGAGGGAAGGGAAGTGAAGCAGTCACAGCCCCCAGGATTTGTGGGAGCTGCTCCCTGTGAAGATTCTGGCTCACTTTGAACCCCCAGTTACCTGTCTGTGCTTATCCTTTTGGATCCATTCATTCTTTGGAAGTGATTTGATGGCCTTGGGTGGAAGAAGATGCACTTTCATTTTAAGTTTCTGCATTGTCCCCAGCTGGAGCTCCTGGGGTGAGCCCCAAACCCCAGCCCTTGGCTGGAGCAGCTCTCCAAGGTCTTCCCTGGCTTCTCCCTTTGCCCTGGAGAAAGCAGACAGAATGATCAGGGAATTTAAAGTATGAAATATTAAAGGAGAGAGAAAATGCCTGTGCTCTGCCAGCCAGTGTGGGGGAAGGCTGAGCCAAGTTCTGCTGTGGCCACATCCCAAACCTCTGGGTATTTCCTCCTTTTTTAAATTAATCCATCTTCTGTGGTTGTTATGGCTTCACCTGTCTTACTCCAAGGACCCACAGTGGCATTTTTTCCTCCTTTTTTCCAGCTTTTCCCACTTTTATCCCTTTCCCCCAGCTTTGTAACTGCTTTTTAACCAGGGTTCC
>VXAX01001933.1:38724-69249 GCA_013399835.1 Leptocoma aspasia
GAGGAAATCCTTTTAATAAATCCCAGCTTTATTCTGGAACTCTGCCCAGCCTCTGCTCTAGCTCAGCCCTCACAAGGCATCAGGCTGACCTAGAACAGAGACTAGACAGAGTTAAAGAATAAAGCAGGGATTTATTGGGAGGCACCAATGGATCCACCTTGGGCAGCACAAGAGCCCAGCCAGAGCTGCACCCAAGATCAACTGAAATGGTCACAAAATGGACAACCAGTCACAGGGTCTGTCACTTTTATAAGTTCTGCTCCATTTGCATATTGGAGTTAATTGTCCGGTTCCAGCTTTAGCCCATCAAGTCCCATCCTTCTTGTTTTTCTCTCTTCATTCCACCCTTGTTTGTGCTCTTGGGCCTGAGATTTGGATCATTTGTCCTTGGTCTCCAGCTAGAGAAGGAATTGTTTTGTCTCCCTACTCTGTGAAGAGAGCTCACCATCCCTTAATATGAAGCCCAGACCCACACACTAAAGCACCACAGAATCTGAAAATATAAAAGCCAAAACCTGAGGCATCACCTGTGCACTCCACACTCAGCTCCTTTATCAGCCTCTGCTTTCCCTCCTCCAGCCCTGGGAGTGCCTGAGGCTTGGCAAGGAGTGGAACAGCAGAGAATGAGGCGTAAAGCTGGCACAGATGGCACTGCCCTGAGGAGACAGGAAATTTCCCAGTTGGAGACCAGGCTCACCCACCGATTTCTGCTTCTTCCATCTCTGCATTTTTGGGAGAGGGTGGGAGGAGGAAAGGGAGGAGAGGAGAAGCACCCTCAGGCCATTCTCAGTGGAGCAGGTACATTATCCTGTTAAAGATCCTGACAATAATCCACTTCTCCAGTGCCACCCCAGCCCTGTGCACGTCCCTTCATGTCACCTGAGCATCAGTGACAGCTGCTCTTAGGTCCATCCACATAAAGCTGGGCCTGCTTCCGTTTCAGGAATGACTCCTGGAAGTTTTGGCAGGTTTTTAATGCCTTTGTCCAGCTCTGTGCTCTGCATTGCTGTTGGGGTTGCACCAGACCCCCAAACCCTCTGTGCAAGCCCTCTGTGCACCTGGGGGGAGATTTTAGGGGCTGTGCCCAGGCAGGATTGGTCCTTGTGGCACATCAGGGTTGGAAAAAGCCACCTGGGGCAGCCACCCCAAGCTCCTCGGGGCAAACACCTGCCCCGAACAGTGCCTGGAGCTGTTCAGCACCTCCTTCCCTCTTTGGCAGGCCCACGATCGGAGGGAAGTACTGCCTGGGAGAGAGGAAACGCTACCGCTCCTGCAACACCGACGTGAGTGGGGCCGGCCCGGCAGCGGGGCTGGGAGGGATGGAGGAGGGGGGATCTGCCCTGTCCTGGGGGGATCAGCCCTGTCCTGGGGGGATCTGCCCTGTCCTGGGGGGATCAGCCCTGTCCTGGGGGGATCAGCTCTCTCCAAATAAGATCTGCCCTGTCCTGGTGGGATCAGCCCTCTCCAAATGGGATCAGCCCTGTCTGGGAGGATCTGTCCTGTCCTGGGGGATCTGCCCTGTCCTGGGCAGATCAGCCCTGCCCAGGGGAGGATCAGCCCTCTCCAAATGGGATCAACCCTGTCTGGGTCAAATGAGCTCTGTCCAGGTGGGATGAGCCCTCTACAACTGGGATGAGCCGTGTCTCAGTGGGGTCAGCCCTCTCCCAGTAGGATGAGCCCTTTCCGGGTGGGATGAGCCCTGTCCAGGTGGGATCAGCCCTGTCCTGGGGGATCAGCCCTGTCCAGGTGGGATCAGCCCTGTCCTGGGGGATCAGCCCTGTCCTGGGGATCAGCCCTGTCCTGGGGATCAGCCCTGTCCAGGTGGGATCAGCCCTGTCCTGGGGGATCAGCCCTGTCCTGGGGATCAGCCCTGTCCTGGGGATCAGCCCTGTCCAGGTGGGATCAGCCCTGTCCTGGGGGATCAGCCCTGTCCTGGGGATCAGCCCTGTCCTGGGGATCAGCCCTGTCCAGGTGGGATCAGCCCTGTCCTGGGGGATCAGCCCTGTCCTGGGGATCAGCCCTGTCCTGGGGATCAGCCCTGTCCAGGTGGGATCAGCCCTGTCCTGGGGGATCAGCCCTGTCCTGGGGATCAGCCCTGTCCTGGGGATCAGCCCTGTCCAGGTGGGATCAGCCCTGTCCTGGGGGATCAGCCCTGTCCTGGGGATCAGCCCTGTCCTGGGGATCAGCCCTGTCCAGGTGGGATCAGCCCTGTCCTGGGGGATCAGCCCTGTCCTGGGGATCAGCCNGGAAGGAGGGGAGATAGAGGATTCCAGCGCTGCCTCTCCCAGGCTGCACCTGCACGGCTGCTCAGGTGAGGCTGGGTCAGACTCTGCTTCCCGGGGCTGAGGGATAAACTTCAAAGATTTACAGAAAAAAACTGTGGTGAGGGGATGCTCAGAGAAGCTGGGGACCTCGGGAATTGTAGCTTTAATGCCCACAGGCTGCTGGTGAGGGAAACAGAGGGGTCCTGTTGCTTTCCTGGGCTTTGCTCTTGGTTTTGAGGGATTGCTCCAGAGGGTCACATATCAGTCAGAGCTCCTGGGGCCCCTCCTCGTGCTCTTGGTCTTCAAATTGTGTCCAGCTTTGCAGGAGGGACTGTCCTGCCACCTTGTAGAAGTGTCAGGGCTGGTGTCCCTGTCCCCCAGGGGCTGGTGGCAGTGCCCCATTGTCAGGGCTGGTGTCCCTGTCCCAAAGGGGCTGGTGGCGGTGCCCAGTTGCCAGGGCTGGTGGCAGTGCCCCATTGTCATCTTTGCAGGAAGGACTGTCCTGCCACCTTGTAGCAGTGCCAGGGCTGGTGTCCCTGTCCCCCAGAGGCTGGTGGCATGCCCTGTTGTCAGGGCTGGAGGCAGTGCCCCATTACCTGGGCTGGTGTCCCTGGTCCCCCAGGGGCTGGTGGCAGTGCCCCATTGCCAGGGCTGGTGTCCCTGGTCCCCAGGGGCTGGTGGCAGTGCCTGAAGCAGCCCCTGCCCTCCTGGCAGCTGGGCCAGGCCAGCCCCTGACCAGTGTGACGTTGTGCCCACAGGACTGCCCGCCGGGCTCGCAGGACTTCCGAGAGCTGCAGTGTGCTGAGTTCGACCACGTGCCCTTCCGAGGGAAGTACTACACCTGGAAAACATACCGGGGAGGTGAGCCCGGGCAGGGGCTGGGCAGGGGTGGGGCTCTGGGGACATTTGCTCAGGAATTTGGCCTCTCTGTGCTCCTGGGATGTGCTGCCTCCCCTCTGTGGTTATGGGGATGGTCAGTGATGGGACAGAGATGAGAGATCTCTGGAGTCATTGCTGATCTTGGAGCATGCAGCTTATTCCATAGGGCGTGGGTAAAGGGGCCCTGCTGAGAGCTGCCACTCACAGCTCGGAGCAGGAAGGGTAGAGGAGGGGTAAAAGGAAGAGTAAGAGGAGTAAGAGAGCGAAGTTCCCATTACAATGCATAAAATCTTCTTCTATACTGAATATTCTAATTTACACTAACCAATCTAGTACAAGATACAAATCCTATAGCATTTACACATAGCCTATAAGAATCATTACATTGCCATACTGTGTTATATTTTAAACCCTAAAAACTACTCTTTGGAGCCCTCTTGCCAAGCTGGGAGGGTCTGCTCTGACCCTTGGGCTCTTGGTGAGGAGAAGGGCATTGTTTGATCAAAAGGGGATTACCTTCAGCTGGCCACACTATTGTTCTTCTGTTGTTCAGTAACAGAGGCTCGGCATCTTAGACATGGAAACTTGCTTTCAATTCTATTTCACTTCTGTGTTCCATATTCTCAAAGTCTAAACAGTCGTATTTATAAGGGTTTCCTATTTCATCCTGCCCAACACCATCAGTGACAGTGCCTCCCTCCAGGGATCTGCTGTGCCCCCATCCTGGGTCACCTCCCCCTGTGCAACCTTCACTGCTCTGCCAGGATCAGTCCCAGCAGCTCTGGAGCTGTTCTCTCCTCCAGGCTGGTTCTTCAGCTGCTGAGGGAACAGAGGAAGAGGGACAAGAGAAGGGAGTGTCTGGTGCCCGATGGGGAGGAGATGGAGCAGGCAGGGAAAGCTTCCTGGGCAGGAGAAGGGATGGGATCTGGTGGATCCTTCAAAGAGCAGCACTTCCCTCTTCCCGAGGTCAGCCCTGGCTCCTGCAGAAGGGTCTGGTGAGGAGAGGGGGCAGGAGGAGCCTCTCTGGCAGAAATCTCTCAATAATGAGGAGGAACAGCTCATCTCCTCCGTGGAGTTTTTCCCCAGTTAATGAACTGGACTGGGGAAATCCTTCCCAGCTGTGTAAACAAGCCCAGCTCCCAGCGGGGCTCCTGCAGCTGGAGCAGCTGTGCTGAGGCTGCAGGGGATGGATCAATAAAAATGTAATAAAATTGTGAGGCTGTAAAGTCACCCCAAGACCCCAGTGGATGCCAAGGTGGAAGACAGCCCTGAGGCTGGAGCTGCCCTGGCTCAGACCTCTCTCCTCCCCAGGCATGGCCCAGAGCTTGGCTGGCCAGCTGAACATCACCCTTGAGGTGTCATCTGACCCTGATATGGATTTCTGGTGTTCATAAAGAGCCCCTTCCTCTCTCTGTGCTTCAGATTCCTCTGCCATAAAATAAGTAATGAAACCTCTCCCGTCATGGGAGGCTGGCATTGCTGACAGTGCCAAGTTTTGAAGGGATCTGGGAGCTTCATCCCCTCTTCCCACATTGGCTGTGGGCAATGATCACCAGGAGCACTTTTATTTTGTTTATTCTGTGCCAAAGGGTGTCACTGTTGTCCCCTGGGGTGGCCCCGGGAGGAACCATGGAGCAGGGAAGGTCAAGGAACTCTTTTGCACAAGTCTGGGCTCTCTCTCAGAACTGGGGAGACTGGGTTTGTGTCCAATACCTAAAAGGGGCTGGAAAAAAAGAGAATTTTGGTAAGGCCTGGAGGGACAGGACACAGGGAATCGCTCCCACTGCCAGAGGGCAGGGCTGGATGGGATATTGGGCAGGAATTGTTCCCTGGGAGGGGGGGCAGGCCCTGGCACAGGGTGCCCAGAGCAGCTGTGGCTGCCCCTGGATCCCTGGCAGTGCCCAAGGCCAGGTTGGACAGGGCTTGGAGCAGCCTGGGACAGTGGGAGGTGTCCCTGCCATGGCAGGGGTGGCACTGGATGGGCTTTAAGGTCCCTTGCCACCCAACCCCCCTGTGACTCCATGATTTCAGCAGCACAAGAACCTTTATCCTCACATGCCTGGGGGGTTTCGTGATCCTTGGTGGCATTTGGGTGTCAGAGGCACAATCTGGGGGAGGTGGGGACATCCCTTGCACCTCCACCTTTCCCATGGCATAGGTCTGACCCCAGGGAATGGCCCCCTCTGTTCTGTCCTTGCCACTGATGTTCTGCTCCCTGTGTCCCCTTGTGCCACCAGACACTGGGGTGGCACTGGGGGCTGGTCCTCACCTCCTGAGCCCTTCCAGCAGTGCCCAGAGGCCTCAGGTGTGGGGTGGGTGTCAGTCCCTCCCTCCCAGCTGGCAGCAGCAGCCCCCAGGACCCCTCTTTGCTGGCAGCTCATCCCTGGGCATCCCTCCTTCAGGCTGGCAGGGAATCTGCTCCTCAGCGTGGTTCTGGGCACTCCAGGAGCCCATCCCCACCCTCTGCTGAGCCCCTTCCCCTGCTCAGCTCATCCCCCCGGGCTTCCCAAAAGGGTGGGTGGGTTCAGAATTTGCCCTCTCTGTGCTCCTGGGTCTTTGGGAAATATCCTGGGCACGGGGCACCCCCACCCCGGGACAAGGAGTGCCCCGCAAGCTCGGAGGAGGAGGAGGGGCACCCGATCCTGCGGGAATTTGGGGAGGGAAGAAGCCGGACAGGTCGGGCTGTGTGCGGGGCTGATTTCCAGCCAGCGCTGAGCTCAGCAGTCCGCAGATACCTCGTGGAATGCGGCTTTAATTGTTTGTTTGCTTTGCTTTGTTCGCCGCTTTCTTCATTTTGCTCTTGGCCCAAGCGGGAGTTCAGGGAGAGCGATGGGAGGAGCAGGAGCTTGAGGAAAACAGGAGATGGCTCGCCAGAAATTGTAATAAGGCTTAATTCCTCCGTGGGAGAGGGCAGGCAGGAGGAACAAAACATCCTCGGAGGCAGCAGCCAGCTGAAAATATTCTATTTTAATAGCTCTGTTAAACGGGCAGAGGAGGAACCACAGCAGACCCCAAGTGCAGGGAGGGGGTCAGAATCTGCAGGATGGTGCCTGGCTGGGGCTTTCACCCCTCTGGGACAGGGACAGGAGCCCAGGAAGGGCTGGAGCTGTGTCAGGGCTTGGCATGGAGCTCAGGGAAAGGTTCTTCCCCCCGAGGGTGCTGGGCACTGCCCAGGCTCCCCAGGGAATGGTCCCGGCCCCAAGGCTGCCAGAGCTCCAGGAGCCTTTGGCCACCGCTCTCAGGGATGCCCAGGGTGGCATTGTTGGGGTGGCTGGGCAGGGACAGGGGCTGCACTGATCATCCCTAAGGGTCTCTCCAAACCCAGGATATTCTGGGATTCCATAATTGTGTTTAGCAACATTCCCTGGGCCAGCTCAGAGCTCCCACTCGTTCTGTAGAAGTCGCTCTTCTCCCATCTCCAGGAATTCCAAGGTTGTGCTGTTTCAGAGGATCTTGCTGTGGTCCAGACTTACCCTTGCTGTGCCCAGTGCTGCTGTCAGGGGGACACAGTTGTCACTGGAGCCACCTGAAGAAGGACAAGGAGCTGCCCAGGCCAGCAGGGCACCTCTCAGCCAGCTGAGTGCCAAGGACACTGCAGATCCCAGTGGAGTGATTCCAGTCTCCTTTCCTCTGGGGGGTGGTATTGCCGTGGTCCATGCATTGACAAAGGACTCTTGACAATAATATCAGAAGGCTAAATATGATTTATTAACATGACTCCATAGTTCAAAGGATTTGGGCTATTATCTGCCCAGTCCAGAGCATCCCAAGCTCCTGCTTCAAGCTCTGTCCAAGGAATCCAGAATAGTTTACATAATCAGAGATAACAACTTTTCACCTCATAGGTTGAAAGAAAGAAAACCCCCATCTCCCATATCAGGAGACAGGCAGAGAAATCCAAATGTCCTTGAAACACAGCTCAGAGATTTTGTTTATAGAAACTTGTACAGAGTAAAAAGACAGTAAAAGATGCTTTCCCCTGGGAAGATTTTTCTGCAGGCCTGCATGCAGAGAAACTTATAATATGTTCATGTAACAGGGTGGGATGGTGACCTGGCTGCCAAGCGCAAATCCTGCCTGGAAATTGTCCCCAGGGAGGGTGTGGGGACTGTTCCAGAGCTCAGGTGGCCCAGCCAGCTCGTGGAGCAGTGGCAGTCAGGACATGGGGACCAATGCAGGGCCACCCCTCTCTGCCTCCTTCACTCTCCCTCCCCCTGTTCCTCTTCCATGGGACTTTTAAGGGCAGGAATCCTCATGTGAAGGCCTTTCCCAAGTGACCAGTGAGAAGAGCCAGCAGGAATTCATAAAAGGCATCACTTTTATTGGGCTACCTAAGAGCAGAGGCCAGACAAAATTAAGGGAATAAAAAGCAGTTATATTTATTGAAGGGCCTTCAGGTACGTTTGGGGCATCCAAAATGGATGATGGGTCACAGGTTCTCACACTTTTATAAGCTGGGTCCATTTGGGGTTAATCTGCCAATTACAGCTTTGGGTAATGAAGTAATTTACCCCAAGTTTGCTCCCCCAACCTCACTTTTTCCTCGGGGGCCTGAGGCACTGAGGTGTCCTTGATTCCAGGCCTGGAGAGGAATTGTTTCATCTGCCCAAAATGGGGGAGCAGCAGCTGACACTGGATATGGAGTTGAGAGTTATACCCTAAAGAACTGCAGGATTACAAATACATGAGGAATAGAAAAGCTGCAATCCTAAGGCATCACCCCACACGGGGCAGTGTGACCCTGGGCCCCGAGTCCCAGCTCCTGCCTGGACCCCAAGGGCAGCCCCTGCTCTCAGTGCTGGCTGCTGAGCTCCCCCTGCTCAGCAGCTGCTTCCCAGAGCTTCTCCAGGGGCTTGCCCAGACATCCTGCTCCAGAAAATGCCTCCAAGCTGCTGAATTCCCCTCTCGTGTTCCTCCTGTTCCTCCTCTCCCACCTTTGCTCTCTTTTCCCCGCAGCTGCTCTCAGGCACAGCTGGGCCCCCTCCCCTCCCCTCCTTCTGCCCCTTTGATGTTCTGTATTGAGTTTCCAGTTTTGCACATTCCCATTCCTCCCATCCAAGGTGCTTCCCAGCCCTGGCACAGGGATCAGGACTGAGGGTGGTTCCTCCAGGAAGGAACTGCCACAGCTTGGGCACCTCTGCCAGGTCCTGCTGGCTCTCCTGGGATGATCAGTGAAGGCAGCAAATGCCACAAGCCACACCAGGATTTGATAAAATCCAGTGGCAGGAGCCAGGGAATGCTCTGCTGGATCNAATTGTGTTTAGCAACATTCCCTGGGCCAGCTCAGAGCTCCCACTCGTTCTGTGGAAGTCGCTCTTCTCCCATCTCCAGGAATTCCAAGGTTGTGCTGTTTCAGAGGATCTTGCTGTGGTCCAGACTTACCCTTGCTGTGCCCAGTGCTGCTGTCAGGGGGACACAGTTGTCACTGGAGCCACCTGAAGAAGGACAAGGAGCTGCCCAGGCCAGCAGGGCACCTCTCAGCCAGCTGAGTGCCAAGGACACTGCAGATCCCAGTGGAGTGATTCCAGTCTCCTTTCCTCTGGGGGGTGGTATTGCCGTGGTCCATGCATTGACAAAGGACTCTTGACAATAATATCAGAAGGCTAAATATGATTTATTAACATGACTCCATAGTTCAAAGGATTTGGGCTATTATCTGCCCAGTCCAGAGCATCCCAAGCTCCTGCTTCAAGCTCTGTCCAAGGAATCCAGAATAGTTTACATAATCAGAGATAACAACTTTTCACCTCATAGGTTGAAAGAAAGAAAACCCCCATCTCCCATATCAGGAGACAGGCAGAGAAATCCAAATGTCCTTGAAACACAGCTCAGAGATTTTGTTTATAGAAACTTGTACAGAGTAAAAAGACAGTAAAAGATGCTTTCCCCTGGGAAGATTTTTCTGCAGGCCTGCATGCAGAGAAACTTATAATATGTTCATGTAACAGGGTGGGATGGTGACCTGGCTGCCAAGCGCAAATCCTGCCTGGAAATTGTCCCCAGGGAGGGTGTGGGGACTGTTCCAGAGCTCAGGTGGCCCAGCCAGCTCGTGGAGCAGTGGCAGTCAGGACATGGGGACCAATGCAGGGCCACCCCTCTCTGCCTCCTTCACTCTCCCTCCCCCTGTTCCTCTTCCATGGGACTTTTAAGGGCAGGAATCCTCATGTGAAGGCCTTTCCCAAGTGACCAGTGAGAAGAGCCAGCAGGAATTCATAAAAGGCATCACTTTTATTGGGCTACCTAAGAGCAGAGGCCAGACAAAATTAAGGGAATAAAAAGCAGTTATATTTATTGAAGGGCCTTCAGGTACGTTTGGGGCATCCAAAATGGATGATGGGTCACAGGTTCTCACACTTTTATAAGCTGGGTCCATTTGGGGTTAATCTGCCAATTACAGCTTTGGGTAATGAAGTCATTTACCCCAAGTTTGCTCCCCCAACCTCACTTTTTCCTCGGGGGCCTGAGGCAGTGAGGTGTCCTTGATTCCAGGCCTGGAGAGGAATTGTTTCATCTGCCCAAAATGGGGGAGCAGCAGCTGACACTGGATATGGAGTTGAGAGTTATACCCTAAAGAACTGCAGGATTACAAATACATGAGGAATAGAAAAGCTGCAATCCTAAGGCATCACCCCACACGGGGCAGTGTGACCCTGGGCCCCGAGTCCCAGCTCCTGCCTGGACCCCAAGGGCAGCCCCTGCTCTCAGTGCTGGCTGCTGAGCTCCCCCTGCTCAGCAGCTGCTTCCCAGAGCTTCTCCAGGGGCTTGCCCAGACATCCTGCTCCAGAAAATGCCTCCAAGCTGCTGAATTCCCCTCTCGTGTTCCTCCTGTTCCTCCTCTCCCACCTTTGCTCTCTTTTCCCCGCAGCTGCTCTCAGGCACAGCTGGGCCCCCTCCCCTCCCCTCCTTCTGCCCCTTTGATGTTCTGTATTGAGTTTCCAGTTTTGCACATTCCCATTCCTCCCATCCAAGGTGCTTCCCAGCCCTGGCACAGGGATCAGGACTGAGGGGGGTTCCTCCAGGAAGGAACTGCCACAGCTTGGGCACCTCTGCCAGGTCCTGCTGGCTCTCCTGGGATGATCAGTGAAGGCAGCAAATGCCACAAGCCACACCAGGATTTGATAAAATCCAGTGGCAGGAGCCAGGGAATGCTCTGCTGGATCCACATCCTGCTCCCAGGTACTTTATTCAGATATCCAGGTGCTGTTCCTGGGGTGAAGGCTGTTGGAAAATATAGGAAATACAGAAATTACAGCTGGAACTTGAAGATCCTTCTCCTTCATCCTCACACTGCTGTCATCACCTTTGCTGGGGGGGACTTGGTATCAGCAGCCTCAGACAGAAAGGAATGGTTCCTGGCCCAGCAACTTGGTTGTTCTGCTCTGGCAGCTGAAAAAGCCTTGGAAAGGTACCACAGGAGCTGCTGCCTCAGTTTCCCTGTTGGTAAAGCAGGCAGAAGGGTTTTACAACCTGTAAAGTGCCAGGAGTGACCTGGATAAGAACAAATCACTTTGTTTCCTTCCCTGTCACATCCAGCCCACGTTCCCAGGCTGTGCAGGAGGGACAGTGTCCCCTCCAGGGACAAGGGCCTGGGTCCCTCCTCCAGGGGCATCCTCCTGGTTTCCCACATCCTTTCTCTGCTTGCTGGCCCTGTTTGAAGCTGTGCTCCTTCCCCAGGGGGTGTCAAGGCCTGTTCCCTCAACTGCCTGGCCGAGGGCTTCAACTTCTACACGGAGCGGGCGGCGGCCGTGGTGGACGGGACCCCCTGCAGGCAGGACTCCAATGACATCTGTGTCAACGGGGAGTGCAAGGTGGGACAGCCTGGGGGGACAGGGACAGAGCCCTGGGCAGGGGGGACAAGGACAGAGCCCCTGGGGGACAAGGACAGAGCCCCAGAGGGGACAGGGACAGAGCCCCGGGCAGAGGGACAGGGACAGAGCCCCAGAGGGACAAGGACAGAGCCCCTGGGCAGGGGGGACAAGGACAGAGCCCCNNNCAGAGGGGACAGGGACAGAGCCCTGGGCAGAGGGGACAGGGACAGAGCCCTGGGGGGACAATGACAGAGCCCAGGGGGGAGAGGTACAGACCCCCCTGGGCAGAGGGGACAAGGACAGAGCCCCAAGCGAGTGCTGCTCTCAACGTGCTCACACAGACATGGGATGGGTGGAGGGTTGAGAGAGCCTGGGGTGCTCACCTGGAGAGGAGAAGGCTCCAGGGAGAGCTCAGAGCCCCTTGCAGGGCCTAAAGGGGCTCCAGGAGAGCTGGAGAGGGACTGGGGACAAGGGATGGAGGGACAGGACACAGGGAATGGCTCCCACTGCCAGAGGGCAGGGCTGGATGGGATATTGGGCAGGAATTGTTCCCTGTGAGGGTGGGCAGGCCCTGGCACAGGGTGCCCAGAGCAGCTGTGGCTGCCCCTGGATCCCTGGCAGTGCCCAAGGCCAGGCTGGACAGGGCTTGGAGCAGCCTGGGACAGTGGGGGGTGTCCCTGCCATGGCAGGGGTGGCACTGGATGGGCTTTAAGGTTCCTTGCCACCCAAACCATTCTGTAATTCCATGATTTCTCTGCCTGGACAGCCAGTGGGAGCAGGAACATTCCCACCCTGGGCTTGTGCCCACCCCCTCTGCGGGCATTCCCTGCCTCACAGACGGATCTCTGCACTCCCAGCCTGTGCAGCCCCAGGCCCTTTGATGTTTCCTTTGCAATGGGATCTGTAAAAGTTAATTATGAGAAAGTCTTGTGGGAGTGGCCAACATCCCCCAGCAGACAGACAGACAGACAGACAGACAGACAGTGTGTCTGTCTGTCTCCCTTCCTGTATCTCTGGGATCTTTTTGTCTCCGTGGGGCTGAACGCTGTGGAACAAAGGGGGATTGCACCCAAGCTGTGCTGGTGACCCTTGTGCCACCCCACGGGTGGTGGCAGAGGGACAGAGGCCACAAGGACACATGAGCTTGGGCTCCACACAGCATCCCAACCTCTCTTCATCCCAGGATTCCTGCCTGCACCCTCCCACCCTTGGAGAGACACTCCCAGGAGAGGCGGGGGGTGGCAGAGGCGACGCTGCTGAGGTGTCCCGGGCAGTGAGGGGACGTGGGCAGGGCAGGTGTGGGGAGGGAAGGGCCCCTCCAGGCTGGCTCATTCCTGCTGCTCCCTCCTGCAGCACGTGGGCTGTGACCGGGTGCTGGGCTCCGACTCCAAGGAGGACAAGTGCCGGGTGTGTGGGGGCGACGGCAGCTCCTGCGAGACCATCGAGGGCATCTTCAACCAGTCCCTGCCCGAGGGAGGTAGGGAACAAACGGCCTGCTCACCCTCAAGCCCCTCCTCCACCTCACCTGCCCCTGGGGATGGGCAGGGACCTATCCCAGAGCAACATCCCAAGGGGTAGGACCAGGCTAGGAGGGAGCAAATCCCTCCTGTCCCCCAGCCAAGCCGTGCTCCAGCCTCTCTGTGCCCAGACACAGCTCCGAGCTCCTTCCCTGCTCCCCAGCTCACACTGCCCTTGAGTCAGGGTTGATCCCAGCTCCACAGCACATTCCCAGTACAGCCAGTCCCTTCACAGTGCAAACCCACTCCATTTTGGTGCCTAAAAAAAGCTTTTTCCATCATTTTCCCATGGATAAAGGGTTGGCTCACACTCCCATCCAGCCCAGGGCAGCTCTGGCTCTGGGACTGGAGGATGAAAACCCTGCTCACCTGGCTGTCCCACAGGTTATGAGGAGGTGATCCAGATCCCCAAGGGTTCCGTCCACATCGACATCCGGGAGCTGAACCTCTCCATCAACTACCTGGGTGAGACGGGGCTGGGGGTGCTGAAATCCCAGCCAGGCCCTGCCTTTCCCCTGGGATTAACAGGGCCTGGCCAAGGCCCGGCAAGGAGAACTTCCCACTGCAGCTGGGGATGAGGATTTGGGGCAGGGGAAGGCAGCATGGCAGTGTGTCCCAGGCCAGTGTCCCTGTCCTGTGTTAGCGTCACAACCCTGAGCAAACCCCACATCCCTCAGTTCC
Source organism: Leptocoma aspasia (assembly GCA_013399835.1). Lineage (NCBI taxonomy): Eukaryota > Metazoa > Chordata > Aves > Passeriformes > Nectariniidae > Leptocoma > Leptocoma aspasia. Next base: position 51,874 of record VXAX01001933.1, read on the forward strand.
TGGCACTGCCTGTGGCTCCCTGGCATCCCCCTCTGCCATCCTGGGGATTAAAAATGCTCACATTTTCCTTGGGCTTGGTTTTCCAGTCTTGCTCAGTGCTGCTTTCACAGCGAGGATTTTCTTTCCCCTTTTTTCCTCCCTGTCCTCTGAGCGATGCAGGGCAGGGCAGGGTGCTTGCCCTGGGTGCCTGCAGGAGCAGGAGCCAGCAGGATTCTCCTCTCCTGGCAGCATCCCTCCCTATCTTGAACTGGAGATGTGTTGGGAAGGAGGTAGGATGAGATACACATGGTTATGGGGTGCAAACAGAGAGAAATCCTATACCCAAAGCCAGTGTGGCAGAATGGGTCACTCTTCAGGCACTGCCACCCTGCATACTCTGGATATATCAGCCACTGAATGTAAACCCTGTGTTGGCTTGATGCTTTTTTCTCTAGTGCTTCTTCTTTTGAAAATCCAGTGCTTCTGCAGGCATAGGATAGGTTNCTCCCTGTGGGACAAGGCTGATGCCATTTACCCTCTGTCCTAGCAATGCTCTGAGCCCGGCAGGTGAGAAGCACCTGGCTGAAGTTGGCCCAGGTGCCTTGAGCCTTTGTGCTGAGCTCTGTCCCCTGTCCCTGTCCTGGNACTGCCACCCTGCATACTCTGGATATATCAGCCACTGAATGTAAACCCTGTGTTGGCTTGATGCTTTTTTCTCTAGTGCTTCTTCTTTTGAAAATCCAGTGCTTCTGCAGGCATAGGATAGGTTCTTCCTAGCTTGGTGTCGCTTTAGCTTGCCATCCCTTTGCTGGGATCGGAGGTGCCGCCGTCCCTCCCTGCCCAGTGTGTGGGGACTCCTCGTGTCTGGATTTCTGGGCTCTCAGGAGAGATCCTGGTGCTTCCCTGAATCCTTGGACTGATTCCCACGGGGACTGGCACACAGAGAGCGCTGCCCCCAGGCTCTGGCACTTTGGGATCTCCCCGGGCATCCCAGATGGAGGGAGCATCCTCCAGCCTCAGCGGCGCGAAGGATCCTCTGTGTCCCGAGGGCTCGGGCGGGCGGCGCTGCCCGGAGCCGCTCCCGGTGCCGGTGGGGATGGAGCGAGCGCTCCGATCCCCCTCTAGCGACTCTCCCGGGCAACCACAGCCCAGCTCCGGGCCCCAGCCACCTCCAGCGGCCCCAGTAGCTCCCGCAGCCCCGACCCAGTTTGCATAGCTGGGTTTGAGCCTGGCTTCCTGGCCACAGCTGGCCCCCAGCCCAGCTGGGCTCCCCGCACCCGCAGGGAGGTGCTGGGTGCACCGTGGGTACATTGGTGCCACACTGCTGGTGACTCTGTGACCAGTGCCAGGCCCCAGCTGTGCCCTGAGCCAGCCCTGTGGGCCCCTGAGCCAGCCCTGTGGGCTCCTGAGTCAGCCCCCAGCTGTGCCAGCCTTGTGAGCCCCTGAGCCAGTCCTGTGTGACCCTGAGCCAGTCCCAGCTGTGCCAGCCCTGTGTGACCCTGAGCCAGGCCTGTGTGACCCTGAGCCAGCCCTGTGTGACCCTGAGCCAGCCCTGTGGGCTCCTGAGTCAGCCCCCAGCTGTGCCAGCCTTGTGAGCCCCTGAGCCAGTCCTGTGTGACCCTGAGCCAGCCCCAGCTGTGCCAGCCCTGTGTGACCCTGAGCCAGGCCTGTGTGACCCTGAGCCAGCCCTGTGTGACCCTGAGCCAGCCCTGTGTGACCCTGAGCCAGCCCCAGCTGTGCCCTCCCTGTGGGACAAGGCTGATGCCATTTACCCTCTGTCCTAGCAATGCTCTGAGCCCGGCAGGTGAGAAGCACCTGGCTGAAGTTGGCCCAGGTGCCTCTAGCCTTTGTGCTGAGCTCTGTCCCCTGTCCCTGTCCTGGCAGCGCTGCGAGGGGACAGTGGGGAATATTTCATCAATGGGAAGCTCTCCATCGATCCCCCCCGGCGCTTCGACATCGCCGGCACCACCTTCCACTACAGGAGGTCCCCTGAAGAGCCCGAGTCACTGGAGGCCTTGGGACCCACCAATGTCACCCTCTTTGTCATGGTTGGTAACTTCATAACCCTCCCAGTGTGGTCCTGGTTGGGCTAGAAGGACTTTGCCGTGGCCACGTGGGGGCTGGAGCTGGTCAGCCCCTGGTGTGGCTGTGGGGAGTAAAGGGACACAGAGACCAGAGGTAAATTGGGCTAAATTCACAGAATAAATCACAGAATTAATTAGGTTGGAAAAGCCCTTTGAGACCATCGAGTCCAACCTGTGACCTGACACCGCCTTGTCAGCCAGACCATGGCACTGAGTGCCACGTCCAGTCTTTGAAAGAGTCACCCCAGGTGGGACAGGAGCCCAAATCCCTGCCTTAGGAGGCTGTGCTCTATCCACTGGGCACTCTCAGATCTCCCTTATTGCCGTGGTCCGTGCATTGACAAAGGACTCTTGCAATAACATCAGAAGGCTAAATATGATTTATTAACATGACTCCATAATTCAAAGGATTTGGGCTATTATCTGCCCAGCCCAGAGCATAGAAGCTGATGCTTCCAGTTCCATACAAGGAATGCCAGAATAGCTTACACAATCAGAGATAACAATTTTTCACCTCATAGATTGAAAGGAAGAAAAACCCCCATCTCCTATCATCAGGAGACAGGCAGAGAAAACCTCTGTCCTTGAAACACAGCTCAGAGATTTGTTTATAAGAACTCATACATAGTAAAAAGACACTTTCCCATGGGAAGAGTTTTTCTGCAGGCCTGCATGCAGGGAAACTTATAATATGTTCACACAACACTCCCTCCCTGATTCTCAGGTCTCCTGCCCTTATCTGTCAGGTTTTGGGCTGATTCTGCCCTTGAGTGCCTGGGAGCTCATTCTCTGATCAAGCACCACTGTCACCACTGGTGGCTGCCCTGCCAGTTCTGGGAGGGGCTGGAAAGGGGACAGGGGAAGGTTCCAGCTGCCCTGGATGTTAGAGGGGCTGTGGGATGGCACCTGGGTGGTGACTGTGGTGGCACTGATGTCCTGGGGTGCCTTTCCTGCAGGTGCTGGTGCGGACGGAGCCGCAGGGGATCCGCTACAAGTTCAACGCTCCCGTGGGCAGGGATGGCTCCAGCCTGTACTCCTGGCACTACACCCCATGGACCAAATGCTCTGTGCTGTGTGCAGGGGGTGAGCTTTGGTGCTGGGCTGGTTTGGGGGGACATGTGGGACCCCCTCTGTGCTGTGTCTGGGTTTCTGGCTGGCTCTGGGGAGCTCTGGGGTCTCTACACAGCCCCACTCAGCCATGTGAGAGTTGTGTCAGGCAGTGCCACAGCAAAGAACCTGGGTGCCATCTTCAGCTGGGCCACAGGTATGGGTGGAAGGACCTTAAAGGTCAGATTTTTCCACCCCCTGCCATGGGCAGGGACACCTCCCACTGTCCCAGTCTGCTCCAAGCCCTGTCCAGCCTGGCCTTGGGCACTGCCAGGGATCCAGGGGCAGCCACAGCTGCTCTGGGCACCCTGTGCCAGGGCCTGCCCACCCTCACAGGGAACAATTCCTGCCCAATATCCCATCCAGCCCTGCCCTCTGGCAGTGGAAGCCATTCCCTGTGTCCTGTCCCTCTCCACCCCTTTTTAAACCCATTTACTGCTGCAATGCATGGAACAATAGAATGGCTTAGGTTGGGAGGGACCTTAAAGCTCATCCAGTGCCCCCCCTGCCATGGCCAGGGACACCTTCCACCATCCCAGGCTGCTCCCAGCCCAGTCCAGCCTGGCCTTGGGCACTGCCAGGGATGGAGCAAGGCCAGGTTTGCTGATCACAACAGCCCCTGTGGCCTCAGCTCCACAGTCTGTGAACTGCAACACACCTGGTGCTTCCCTGAATCCTTGGAATGGTTCCCATGGGGACTGGCACACAGGTTTGGGCCATGTCCCAGGACTCTGGAGAGCCTGGCTGGGCAGGGCTGAGCAGGTATTCAGAAGAGAATGCCCAATAATGTTCCCTGTTTAAAGCTCAGGGCTTGTTTTCCATGCCAGACCTCAATCAAGTGTTGTTCCTCCTTGTTCCTGGTATTCCCCAAATGCTGCCCAAAAAGGCCAGGGTTAGAGCAGGTTCATTTGAGCATGAGATCCCTGGAATGCTGTGATCCTCCATCCTCTGGCGTGTCCTGCCCTGGCAGGTGAGCTCTAGAATCCCAGAAACATCGAGGCTGGAAAACCCTCCAGGGCCACTGAGTCCAATCTGTGCCTGATCCCCACCTTGTCACCCAGAGTGCCACACCCAGGCATTGACACCATCATTCCACACCATCCATTTTTTCTGGAGCTGTCAGAGCAGCCCTTGGTTATGAATGGAGGAATAAGTTCAGGCTCAATGTGCAGGGACAAGTGGCCGCTGTGTCACATCACCCCATGGGAGCAGAGCTGTGGGGCTGGCACCCGCAGCCTGGCTCTGCTCCAGCCTCAGCCTCCTCCTCCCTTTCCCCCTTCCCTCTTTTCCCTGGGCAGGCAGCCAGATCCAGTCTGTGGTGTGCAGGAAGCTCTCTGATGGCTCAACTGTCCCCAGCCATTTCTGCAGCGCTGACACCAAAGTGCCCGAGAGGCAGAGGAGCTGCAACACCGAGCCCTGTGCCCCAGCGTGAGTACCTGGGGCAGGGCAGGGAGCCAGGGGGAAACAGGGGGGCAGAGAGGGAAATTCCCCCCTGGCTGCCATTCCCAAGTCACAGCCCCCACCGGTGACACTGCCTGGCTGGAGCAGCTCTGCTGGGGAATTATTGCCGTGGGCTGTTCCGTAACAAAGGACTCTTGGCAATAATTTCAGAAGGCTAAATATGATTTATTAAAATGACTTCATAGTTTAGAGAATTTGGGCTATTATCTGCCCCAGCAAGGAGCATCTGAAGCTCCTTCCTTAAGCTTGTCCAAGGAATGTCAGAATAGTTCACACAATCAGAGATAACAACTTTTCACCTCATAGGTTGAGAGGAAGAAAAGCCTCTGTCTCTTATTATCAGGAGACAGGCAGAGAAATTCAAATGTTCTTGAAACACAAACCAGAGATTTTGTTTACAGAAACTTATACAGAGTTAAAAACCAGTAAAAGATGCTTTCTCATGGGAAGATTTTTCTGCAGGCTTGCATACAGAGAAACTTATAATATGTTTTGACAACAGGGAATGGGGCAGGGGCTCTCCTCTGTGTCCCAGTTATTCAGTGAGTCCCTCAGGAATTGTGCCAGCCCTCCCTGGCTCCTCTCCTGAAGGGGAAGGGCAGATGTGCAGGAACTCTGTGGTTCAGCCAGAGCTGCCTGGGGGGCTGTGGCTGGAGTAGGACAGGGCTGAGTGCAGGAGTGTGGGGACAAGCCCAGCCCAGCGTGCCCCTCCAAGCTCTGCTGTTGACCCATCTCCAGCTGGGCCATTGGGAACTGGTCCGAGTGCAGCCGGAGCTGCAACGAGGGCGTCCGGACCCGCAGCGTCTTCTGCAAGAGGAAAATCTCTGCCAGCGAGGAGAAAACCCTGGATGATGCCTCCTGCACCCAGCCACGGCCAAAGATGCTGGAGCCCTGCAACAACCAAACGTGTCCTCCCGAGTGGGTGGCCCTGGACTGGTCAGAGGCAAGTGCCAAAGGAGGGACACGGAGCTGGGGCAGGCTCTGAGGAGCAGCTGAGGGCACTTGGCTCGTTCAGCTGGAGCACAGGAGACTGAGGGGAGGCTCCTGGGGGCTGCAGCTCCTCCCGAGGGGAGGCAGAGGGGCAGGGGCTGAGCTCTGCTCTGGGACAGGGACAGGAGCCCAGGAAGGGCTGGAGCTGTGTCAGGGCTTGGCATGGAGCTCAGGGAAAGGTTCTTCCCCCCGAGGGTGCTGGGCACTGCCCAGGCTCCCCAGGGAATGGTCCCGGCCCCAAGGCTGCCAGAGCTCCAGGAGCCTTTGGCCACCGCTCTCAGGGATGCCCAGGGTGGCATTGTTGGGGTGGCTGGGCAGGGACAGGGGCTGCACTGATGATCCCTGTGGGATCCAGCTCAGGATGTTCCATGGTTGTATGCACAGATCTTTGATTCGGTGATTCTGGAGCACCAGGAGCAGCTGAGGGAGCTGGAAAGGGGCTCAGCCTGGAGAACAGGAGGCTCAGGGGGGCCCTTGTGGATCTGCACAATTCCCTGACAGGAGGGGACAGCCGGGGGGGATCAGGCTCTGGAGTGTCTGTGCAGGGACACTGATGATCCCTGAGGGATCCAGATCAGGATATTCTGATTCTGTAACTGACACCGTCCCTCCCCTCTCTGAGGGCGCTGCTCCGTAGGAGGACAGTGCCAATCACGGTGGTGGCCACGAGAGCGCAGTGTGGCAATGTAGCTCAGGAGCCAGGAAAGGTGGGAGCAGCACAGCGGGACCCGGAGCTGCCTCTGTCCCTCATTGCCACCCGCCCTGACCGTGTCCCTGTCCCTGCAGTGCACGCCGAGCTGCGGGCCCGGCTTCCGCCACCGCATCGTCCTGTGCAAGAGCGGCGACCACAGCGTGACCCTGGCCACCTCCCAGTGCCACGAGGCCACCAAGCCCCCCACCAGCATGAGGTGCAACCTGCGGCGCTGCCCCCCGCCCCGCTGGGTCACCGGCGAGTGGGGAGAGGTAGGACAGCCCTCCCCACGGGGGTATTGCAGGAGGAGCCTCCCCAGCTCCCCTTCAAATCCTGTGGTGCAGGAGACTTTTACTGGCCAGCAGAAGTCTGGGTGGCCACCACAGCTATCCAGGGGACAGCAGGACCCCGTGGCAGTGTTCTTCACCCCCTTTTTGGCTCATTTGGGATGGTGACCCAAAGGCAGAGCTGACCCTGGGGGTGTCCCAGGCCTAGCAGAACCCCACTGAAGTCATTGAAGGGTCCCCATGGGTGGCTGGGGGTCAGCAGGGCAGGGCTGCAGAGGTGGGCTGGCCCATCTGCCAAGCAGGGCCACTGCTGATGCCTCCCAGAGCCCAGTGGGGTGACCCTGACAGTCCTCCCTGCCCTCCAACACCCCTCGAGCTGCAGGGTGACACTGGGGTGCAGGAGGCCTGAGAAAGGCCAGTGAGGTAGGGCTGGATGAGGGATCCTCCCTGAGCCCTGCAGAATCAAACCAAGCTTTTTTGGGATGCAGGGCCACAGCACTCGGTCACACCAGGGAGTCCTGGCTGGGGAGGGAAGGGACAACCACCTCCAGCACCCTTTGCACCCCCTAACCCCCATCTGTGCCCACTCCTGTCACGTTCCTAAAGCCGTGGTGGCCACGGCAGCTCCCTCTGTGCTGTCCCCACAGTGCTCTGCCCAGTGTGGCCTCGGCCAGCAGAGAAGATCCGTCCAGTGCCTGGCTCACACCGGGCAGCCGTCCATGGAGTGCGTGGAGGCCCTGCAGCCCCCTGGCATGCAGCAGTGCGAGACCAAGTGCGAGTCGGGGCCCACAGACAACCCTGAAGGTGAGGGGTCTCTGGGGAGGGGACACGTGTCCCACTGGGAACAGGGACGTTGGAGCCAGCACAGCACAGGCTGGGCTCTAGGGTGGGGAGACCCCATCCCTGCAAGTGTCCAAGGCCAAGGATGGGGTTTGGAGCAAACTGATAGTTGAAGGTGTCCCTGGCAGGGGGTGGCACTGGATGAGATTTAAGGTCCCTTCCAACCCAAATCACTCTGTTGAAATGTGGTCATTCTGTGGCTCTGGTCCTCTCTGGTCCCAGGCCAACCTGGTGTGCCATGACCCCGAGGAATGCAGGAACTGCACCTTGAGAAATGCAGGAACTGCACCTTGGCAAAGGGAGGTTTTCATTAGTGAGGTCCTCAGCAGCTTCTTCATCACAGCTGCATCTTTCAGCTTCCTGGCAAACCCCCCCAGGATCTCCTCAGCCTGGCTGTGACCCTGCTCCCCCTGCTCTGTGTCCCCTGCAGAGTGCAAGGATGTGAACAAGGTGGCCTACTGCCCGCTCGTCCTCAAGTTCAAGTTCTGCAGCCGGACCTACTTCCGACAGATGTGCTGTAAAACCTGCCAGGGCCACTAGGACACAGCTGGACACAGCTGGACACAGCGGGACCCCCATGGCAAAACTGGAAGGCCAAAGCTCTGCCAGAGGGCTCCGAGCCCTGCCCTGGCTCCCACACAGACTCCGGTCACGCTTCCACGGGTGTCACCCAAACCCGTCCCCCACAGACCCCCCTGGCCCCCGAGCTTCACACCGGCAGGTTCCCAGTTAAACCACTGCAGCCCCAGCTGGATGAGCACTGGGAGAGGGGGGAGCTGGCCAGAGCAGGGACTTTACTTGAAATTCTGATGTTGTTATTTATTAGTAGCGAAGCCAGGTCCCGCAGGCACCACTGAGGGACACGACACGGCTCACCCCGCTCCTGCCTCATCCTGCTCTGTGTCCCCAGGGCATCTTCAGGAGCCTGAGCACTCCCGGGGCTGCTGCCCTGCCCTCGGGGTCCCAGGGGAGACAGGGAGGAGGGTTCAGGTGCCTCGGGTGACCAGCGTGGCTCCTGGGTGATGGATGGAGAGGAGCCGCTGTGGGGAGTGGGGCTGGAGCAGGGATTTTGTCTCCTTGGTTTGCACCCTGTCACCTCGGGACTGGCACCAGGGGACAGGAGCAGGTCACCCCATGAGCAGAAGGTGACACCAGTTTAACTGGGAGAGAGGGTTCTCCAAACTCCTGTAGCGACCAGCTTGGATTGGGCTGTTCCTCTCTTTGTCCTTAATGCCCTTGTCACTTTTAGGACCAGTTTTTCACTTTTAGGACCAGTTTTAATCCCTTGAAGCACGAGCTGAGGTGGGGGCAGAGGTGTGCTCGGGGCTGCAGTCACTTCATGGGCATCGAGGCTGTGCCAGGCTCAGGGAGCAAAGCAGAGGAGGGTGCAGGACATGAACAGTCCTGTCACAGTGTCCCCAGGGCCTGGCACGGCAGGGCCCTGCCAGAGACAGCATCAGCCTCTGCAGCGGCCTCACTTCCAAAGGTGCTTGACTTCCAAAGGTGCTTTGCCTCCAAAAGGTGCTTTGCCTCCAAAGGCAGCCTGGCCACGTGTGGCTGTGGCCTCGAGGTGCCAGTCCCAGTGCCACCCACTCCTGTGCCCACAGGAGGCCTCCAGTGATGGCAAAAGAGCAGCCTTGAAATTCCTCCAGGTCACCTCGTGGCCAAACCTGGGCCAATTTCTCCACAGGCAGCCTGTGGAGGAGACCTGACTTCAACTCTCCAAAGCATGTGCTTTTTGTTGGCATTGTAATTGTTATTACTATGATTATTTTCAGGCCTTTCCACATCACAGCAATGGGAAACCTTTGTCCAAAGCCGTGTTTTGCTCCCTTGGGGCCATCCCTGTGGTGCAGGGAGGGGACAGTCCCCTTCCCCCAGAGCAAAGCCCCCGTGTGTTCCTCTCCCAGCTCTGTTTTTGTGTCCACCTGCTCCTCGGCTGATCGCAGCTTCTCTGGTGCTCAGCAAACCTCGTTTCTCTTCCTTCCTGGTGCCATGCTGCGTTCTGACGTTTCTGGGTGAGGGGAGGGGGTGTTTTCACCATTTTTATATCGATATATATCTACTGACCAATGTTTAACATACTAACTCTGAGGAGGAGCAACGTAACGGCATGAATTATAATAAAGGAGTAGCTACGATCCCGGGCACAGCTTCTGCTCCCACTCGTGTTCCTCCAGCCTGGGGTTGGGTTTGGGCACCCACAGCACCACAATTCACCCCAAAAGAAGGGGTTGGGAAGCAGGGGAGGGTTTTCCCTGGGGAGCAGAGCAGGTTGGAGAGATGGGGGTTCACCCAGAGCTGCTTTAGGACATGCAGGAACAATTTCCCCCATGGCACAGAGACACTCCTCCGTGTTGGTGAGGCTGGGCTGGGCCAGCAGGGCAGGGGGGATTCTGCCTACTCAGGTGAGACCCCACCTGCAGAGCTGCCCCAGCCCTGGGGAACAACATCAGGAGGACGTGGAGCTGCTGGAGCCAGTCCAGAGGAGGCCACGGAGCTGCTCCAAGGGCTGGAGCCCCTCTGCTCTGGAGCCAGGCTGGGAGAGCTGGGGGTGCTCACCTGGAGAAGAGAAGGCTCCAGGGAGAGCTCAGAGCCCCTTGCAGGGCCTAAAGGGGCTCCAGGAGAGCTGGAGAGGGACTGGGGACAAGGGATGGAGGGACAGGACACAGGGAATGGCTCCCACTGCCAGAGGGCAGGGCTGGATGGGATATTGGGCAGGAATTGTTCCCTGTGAGGGTGGGCAGGCCCTGGCACAGGGTGCCCAGAGCAGCTGTGGCTGCCCCTGGATCCCTGGCAGTGCCCAAGGCCAGGCTGGACAGGGCTTGGAGCAGCCTGGGATAGTGGAAGGTGTCCCTGCCATGGCAGAGGTGACACTGGATGGGCTTTAAGGTCCCATTTAACCCAAACCATGCTGTAACTCTGCAGGGGACAGTGGGGACAGGGTGGCCAAGAACTGTCTCAGGCCTCAGCTTCCTGCAGCAACCCTGCTGTTCTCTGCACCTCAAGTGGGGCCTCTTTTATTTATGACCGGGGTAGGGGGAAGGAAGGAAAAAAAAATAAGCCTGAACCAAAAGTATCTTGCTCCTAAAACCACCTCCAAGCTGCACAGGTGACATCCAACTGTCACTGCAGGGTGAAAGGAAATGTCACTGAGGCTCTGAGCATCCCTGCTGGGCTCTGTCTAGCACCTGCTCCCTCACCCAGCAGCAGCAGCAGAGGTGGTGACACCCTGGGCAGGGCCACCCCAAGTCCCTGGCAGCAAAGCCGCCGTTGTCCTCCCCACCCCCACAAAGGGTGCAAAATGAGGAAGTGGTGGGAGGGAAAGAAAATTCTCGTCACAACCTTTGGTACAGCAGAAAGACAAAACCCGAGTGCTCCGGGATGGCCTCGGGCCGTCGGTGACAGGAGCCCCAGCACCTCAGCCTGGGGAGGGACACAGGGACATCATGGTGAGTGCCAGCAGGGACCCCACCCTGCTCCCCTCGGGCCCCCCGGGCTGTCACCTCCTACTCCTGCCACCTCAGGGCTACCTGAGCCCTGCCCTCCCCTCACCCAGCCTGGCCCCTTGCTGCTCTGGGAGGTGCCAGGGGCCTGGCCCTTGTCCCTGCTGGAGAGGGGACAGTGTTCCCCAGCCTGGGGACAGGGCTGGGTGACACCCTGGGGTGCGTGTGGGGTGCTGGTGTCCCCCAGGACAGGGTGGGGACCACCAGGGGATGGTCTGTGCTGACACACAGAGGTTTGGGTTTTGCTGTTGCTGCTGTGGTACCCACGGGACAAATTTGTGTTCCCACTGGTGCTTCTGGTTCCTGGCGGGGCAGAGTGTGGGGCAGGGGTGGCAGCCACATGCCCCAGGCCAGGAGAGACCCTCTGGGTGCTGGTCCCCGTGGTCAGGCTTGCAGGGGACAGAGCAGCAGCCACTGCTGGAAGTTGGTCTGGAGGCAGAAGAGGAAGGTGAAAGCTCTCAGAATTAGGAAGATGCTCAGACATGGGGTAAGGGGCTGCCACAGCTCTCAGCTCTGCTTCCTGCATCCCCTGGGGTGATGCTGTCCCCAGCTATTTCCACCCAGACAGGAAGGGGACAGTGGCCAGGCTGAAACTGAACCTTCTCCACCCACACTTGCGGCTGTCACCTCCGAGAGGCTGCTCAGATGCTGTCCCCAAAGACACACTGTCCCCTCCTCCACCACCTGAAGCTGCTCTGTGGCTTCCTGGAGGACCAAAGGACTCTGCAGCCATGACCCTGACCCCTGCCAGGCCCAGCCCCAACCCCTGCCTGTGCCTGGCTGTGCCAGTGGTGTCACAAACCTGCTGCTCCTCTTCAGGCTTCCGGTAGTTTTTAAGGTGTGGATGCTTCTGGGCTTGGCCTATCTTGACTCAAAAGGTGCCACCTTGGGCTGCATCCGCTCCTTGCTCAGGGCTGCAGGCTTCTCTTGTGGTTTAGACCACAGCTTTGAAGAAAACATGATGTTTTGTAAGGGCTGCCACAGGGCTGCTCCCCTCCCCGCCCAGAAATCCTGTCTGAGTGCCAGGAGCATCCTGGTCCTGGGCACAGGGGTGGGGACAGTGTCTGTCCCACAGCTGGGGATGCTGAGGGGCTCCTCATGTGTCACCTGCCACCTTTGGAGCAAAGTCCCTCGTGCACAGGGGCTGCAAAGGGCACCTGGAAGGTGGAGGGGGGACAAAAGCTTCTCCCTGCTTGGCATGAGGATGGAATGGTTTGGTCCAGGTGCCCTGCCCTGGGCAGCTTTGGCCTGGGGCAGAAGAGGGGACTGGACAGAGCAGGGGACAGAGAAATTGCTGCCCCAAACCTCTGGAAGCAAATTAACTTGTGCTCCCACTCCCCACAGGGATGTCACCTGCAGCCCTACCCCATGGGAGCTCCCTGGGCACTGAGCTGGGGCAATCCCACGGCTTTAAGAGATCCTAATTCCTCTTTATCCTGATTTTACTCTAATTTTACCTGATTTTTTTAGTGAGCCCTGGCCTTGCAAACCCCCTGTGACACGCTCAGGGAAGCCAGGCAGGAACACCCGGAGCTCTGCAGATCCCCAGGACAAACCCTTCATTTCCCACCTGTGAGCTGGTGTTTTCCTCCCAGCTGGGCTGCACCAGGTGCCCCAGAAGAGCCAGGAAAGCCCCTGAGCTGGCCCAGAGGAAGAGGAGGTGAAGACACACCATTGGCAGCTCTGAGCAGTCGTGTGGCTGAAGGAGAATCTCTGGGTGTCAGCTCAAAAACTTGGAGCTCTCAATGCAGGAAATTCTTCTTTTACCCTAATTTGGCCTCGATCAGCAGCCCAGGGTGCCTGTGCCAGCAGGTTTGGGCTGATGGGGACAGAGCACAGAGGTTTTTGGCTGCCCATGGGCTCTTCCCACTCGTCTCCTCCTGAAGTCCAGGGTTTGGGCCAGGCTGGGGTGAAGCTGGGCAGCTCCAGGGGTCCCTGGCAGCTCCTGGGTGACACCACAGTTACCTGGAGAGGGTGGCTGAGCCTGCCTGTGTTTTTCCAGCTGGATTTCCTAGGGGATATTAGGATGAAGGCAAGAAAAAGGCCCAGGAGGAAGAGGAGAAGCTCCCTGGGTGATTTCAGGCTGGGTGAGCAGCCCTGGACCCCCTGAGCCCCCTGAGCTAACCCAGCTCTGTGCACCCCAAAAAAAGGTGGTGGGACAACACCAAAAAGCCTCTTCAGCAGCTACGTGGGCTTGACTTGCATTTGGGGTTTGGAGAGGGGGCACAGGGGATGTTTGGGGTTGCAGAGCCCAGCGAGGAGGGAGGCAGGCAGGGGAGCAGCACATGATGGAGCTGGGCTGTGACAGACACCCCAGGGTGGCTGCGGGGTCTGGGGACACCCAGTGACAGTCAGAAGCTGCCAGGAGCCTGCAAAGGTGTCGGGATCCAGAGCCTGAAATCTTGAGAGCCCGCAGGGAAATCAAGCAAAAGGGGAAGAGAAGAAGAAAAGGGAAATGGAAAGAGTAAGAGGCCAGGCCTGATGGGGGAGAAGTGAAATCGGTGACAGGAGCACGGGGGGTGAAAGAGGAACCGCGGGGATGGGGAAAGAGGAGCCTCAGACCGGTCCCCGCGGGCCGTCCCCTCCCGGGCACCGTGCCGGGGGCCACACGGGCACCACGGCTGTGCCCAGCTTGTTTGTGGGGACATCGAGGCCAAGGGGAGGCCTTTGGGTGGTTTGTGCACGATGAAATCCCCCGCTCCCAGCCCAGGGCTGTGCTCACCCCACAAGGGCTGAAATCACAGCCCAGCCCTGCTGCTGCCCCACAGCCCCCAGGGGACAGAGCTGGGGGAGTTGGGGACAGCTGGGCAGAGGGTGCTGGCATCTCCCTGGGCAGGAGAAGGGGAGCAGGGGCACGGTGGTGCAAGGAGGGTGTGGGGGTGCAGAGGATGCCACCACCACCCTCCCCCTGCCTCGTTCGGGCTCATAATCAGTCTGTGCATCAACGCTAGTCCTTCATTAGCCTGGGTGAGGAGCAGGGGGGCTGGGGCAGGTCCTGTCTGCTCCTCTGCGGTGCCAGGAGGTGAGGAGGGATCCAGAGGCTTGGGACAAACCCCAGCGCACTGAATTTTGAGTTCTGCGAGTTCCCAGCTCGGCCAAACCCTTCCCTTTGCACCACGAGCTGCCTGGTTTGGGGGCACAGCCGAGCCGGGGAGCAGTCACGGCTGCCGGCAGCTCGGGGGCTCGGAGCCAGCCCTGGTGGCAGGAGGTGGCCCCGGCACAGTCGCCGTGTCCCTGTCCCCCCCAGGGCAGCAAGGAGCGCTTCCACTGGCAGAGCCACAATGTGAAGCAGAGCGGCGTGGACGACATGGTGCTGCTGTCCAAGATCTCCGAGGAGGCCATCGTGGAGAACCTCAAGAAGCGTTTCATGGATGATTTCATCTTTGTATCCTTCCCCAGGCAGCGGGGACAGGCACAGGGAGCGGCACGGATGGGCTGCAAGGCGTTGTCAGGCCACGGGCCAAACCGGAGCTGCCCCAGTGCTTGCAGCGTGTCCTGTGCCCTGCGGGGACAGGAGTGCCACCGGCTGCGGGAATGTCGCCGTTCCCGAGCTGAGCTGCACTCGGCAGAGACACAGCAACCAAACCCCCGGTCCTGCCGTGCTGCAGGACCCGCTTTGCTCCTTCCGTTGTAGCCACAACACCCTTCACCCTCGCCACCCCCTGTTCCTGCACATCGGGGACCCCCCTGCCTGTGACCGGGGTGGCAGCAGTGACCATTGTCCCCTGTTGCTGTCACCCACCCCCAGCAATGCCCACAGCGTGTCCTGGCTGCTCTGAACCCTCCCAAATCCAGGCAAACCCTGGATGGAGCGGGAGCATCCTTGCAGGTACGGGGAGGAGGTGCCACCCCGTGTCCCTAGCGGTGCCAGGACACAGGGGACACCATCCCAGCGCAGGGGACACGGAGCTGCTCCAGCCCCCTGCTGCCAGCGCGGAGCTGGCACTGCTGGGCACCACAGCTCTGGAGGAGGACAAGGACGTGTCCCCAAGCCCTTGCTCACCCCACACCTGCCTGGGGACCCGGTACCAGCCCTGCTCCCCAAGGCAGGGGTGGCTGTCCCTGCTGGGGACAAGGAGCAGAGCCCCGAGGGGCACAGCAGGCCATGGGGAGGGCTCGCCGGGGTGGCAGCAGGGCTGAGGCTCCTGCTGCATTTTTTCCCATTTCCCCTGGACGTGGGGATGTGGCCCTGGCCTTACAAGGCGATGCTGTCCCGGCTGTGACTCAGCCACCTCCCCCCACGGCCCTGGGGCTTTACATGCTTTTGGGGTTGGCTTTTTTGGCTTGTTTTGTTTTGTTTTTCTGAGGGGAAAACTACCCCACGCAGCCTCTCCCTTCCTTTTTTTTTTCTGTGCTGCTGCACGCAGGGCTCTGTCCAGTCATGACTCAACATCCCAAGCTTCTGCATTTCCCAGAAAAGCTCCCTCTTCCTGCCCTTTGGCAGCTCCCCCCCTGCCCCACTGGCAGGTGGGGCACAAATAGGATATCAAAGGTTTGGGATAACCCCACCTGCACTGCTCCTGGGGGCTCATCCCCATCCCGCTGCCGCACCATTTCCAGCTGCAATTCCCTGCTTTTCCATGCCCCTGCCCGCACTGAGGGACTCGGGGATGCTGCAGGATAGGTGGCAGAGTGGCTGGTGGGCAGAGAAAGGCAGGAGCCGCGTTTCCTCTCCTCTTTCTGCCTCAGTTTCCCTGGATGTAAAATCAGGATGGGCTCCCGCTGGAAAAGCCGCAATGGAGCGTGAGCAGAGGGTGGATTCCAGGGACATTGGAGAAGTTTTGGAGCCGATCCTCAGCCAGACCAGGCAGCTGAGGGGATGCTCCTGCACCCATCACGCTGCAGGGGACACCCCGGGGCTGAGGAAGCTCTGGGAGCGCCCCAAGTCACGGCAGCAGAGCAGCTCTGCCTGTGCCAGGCTGGAAACCCTCGGGGCATTCCTGGTGCAGCTCCCAGGACGTGGCAGGGACCCCAGGAGCACTTTCCTGCCTCCGGGGTGGGATTGGGCAGTGGGAAGGGGGGACATGGGAAGGGACACACGGCCCTTGACCTGCTGCCCAGACCTACATCGGGCCCGTGCTGATCTCCGTGAACCCCTTCAAGCAGATGCCGTATTTCACCGACCGGGAGGTCGAGCTGTACCAGGGCGCGGTGAGGCTGCCCCGGGGGCAATCTGGGCTTAATTCTGTGCATGGCCGTCCCCTGAGGGTCCCCATCCTCCACAGCCCCTTGGCTGCTGCAGGGGTCAGTGCTCCCAACAAGAAACCCAGCAGCAAATCCTGGGGAATTCAGCTCAGAAATGCACACTAAAGAAATCCAAACATGGTAAAATGCAGCCGGGGTGGCTCTGCCCCAGCGAGCTTCCCAAGGAGGAGGGGAGAGCTAGAAAACACCAGACATGCTGCTGATGAGCTGGTGTTTGTGGGAAGAGGCTGATCCCCACACGGGCAGAGTGAGGGGGATTTGGGGAGCTGGGGTTGCTCTGTGGCCAGCACTGCTGTCCTTGTCCCTTGTTTAGGGTCAGTGTGAAGAGGCTGGTTCCCCTGGGGGCAGTTAAGGGGATTTGGGGAGGGGAGCAGGGGGCTGCCCTGTGCTCAGCCCCGCTGTCCCTGTCCCCTGGTTAGGCCCAGTATGAAAATCCCCCCCATATCTATGCCCTGACTGACAACATGTACCGGAACATGCTGATCGACGGGGAGAACCAGTGTGTCATCATCAGGTACTGGGGGACACTGAGGCACAGCTGGGCTGTCACTGCCCCTGGGGACATCTGTCCCCACCACCCCTTCTCCCCAGCCCGGGGTTTCCCAGCTAAGAGGGGGCTGAAGGGTTGGCTCCTGGGCTCTGGGGTGTCTGGAGGGACCCCCTGGGCCACAAGCATCAGGCAAGGCTGTGCCCAGGGGTGTCCCAGGCGGGGACAGAGCCTTGTGCAATGCAGCTCTCCGGGGCAGTGTTGCAAGGGAAATGGTCAGGATGTGGGGCAAGGCCGGAGACTTCCCTCTGAGGCTCCCAAGTCCCCCTCCTCCACTTCTAAATCCGGTGACAACAAATTCAACGTCACGTGGAGCAGCTCCTCACTCATACCCCTGGGCAGCCCCATCCAAAGGGGTGGCCAGAGTCCCCAAAACTCACTGTCATCCTCTGGTCCTGCTCCAAGACCCACCCCAAAGCCCCCAGGATGGGTGGCTCTGGTGGGGCCATTTCACATCTCCTCTGCTTTGCCGTTTGCACAGCGGAGAAAGCGGAGCTGGGAAAACGGTGGCAGCAAAATACATCATGGGCTACATCTCCAAAGTGTCTGGGGGTGGGGAGAAAGTCCAGGTAGGTCTGTTGTCCCCACTGCCACTCATCATTTCACATCCCACCTGATCCCCACCACCCCAGCCCCCCATCCCCCCCCGCCGACGGGGGCCCACGAAGCCGCTACTCAA
>VXAX01001934.1:0-34824 GCA_013399835.1 Leptocoma aspasia
ACAGCAGGTCTAACATAGTCCCTTCCCTGGTGGGCTCCCTCACCAGTTGAGACAAAAAGTTGTCCTCCACACACNCGCCCTTATCAGAGAAATGGAGCCCATCCAGTTCCAGCAGGCCAGGAAAAAGTTGCCTCATGATCAAAGAACTCAAAATTCTGCTGATGACATCAACCCTTGGGCCACTTGTTGATAATGTGGGCTCTCCTATTCCTTTCATAGTTTTTCTCTGCCACCAAAGGGACTGAGGAAAAGACTCCTGTGCCCCTGTCCTATCAATCACTTGACCAAGTGCCCTAATGTCCCTTTTAATTGCCCTGATACTCCTCCTTTCAATCTCATCACTGCCAACCTGGAGTATCAGCAGTGGGTAATACTCAGAAGGCCCAATCAGCCCAGGGAGTCTCTCAGTGATATCCCGTACCCAGGCCCCAGGGAGGCAGCAGACCTCCCTGTGGGATGAGTCCAGTCAACATATGGGGCCCCTTGTTCCCCTCAGAAGAGAGTCACCCACTATGATTACCCTTCTTTTCTTTTTAATGTCAGAGGTGGTGATCCATCTGACAGATGAAGTGTAATTGGGAGGCTCACTGGCCAGATCATTTTCTTCCACATCATCTGGCTGACCCTCTAGATCCAGGGCCTCATACCTGTTGTGAAGTGGCACCTGGATAGGTGATGGAGGTTGAGAGGAATTTTTATTACCTCCCTGAGTAGAGACCCATTTCCACTCCCCTTCATCCACCAGGTGTCCTTCTATTACCTGACAGTGGGAGGTATGGGAGTCCTCTGACTCCTGGTGGGCCTCCTTCAAGGACTGGAGGGCAGAACCCCACCAATCTATTTCCCTTTCACTTTCCCCAATACTCCTTAGCCTTTCTACTTCTTTCCTAAGCTCAGCCACCAGCGAAAGGAGATCGTTCACCTATTCACACCGCAGGCAGGCTTCTTCTGCAACGCCCCCTGGTACCACTGATAGGCTCAAAGACTCCACACAGGAAGGGCTCTGGACAGACACATCCTTTTTGGAGGGTTCTATTTGGCTGCATACACTTTTACTAACTGCAGGTTTTGATAGTGTAAAAACCATTGCTAACAAAAAAAACCCAAAAAACAAAAAACAACCCAAACAAACCAAAAAACAACAACAATAAAAAACAACCAAACGACCAACAAAACCACAAACTAAAAACCCTGCTAGCAGAAGAAACCCGCGCCCCTGCCTGCGCAAACTGCCGCGCCACGCCCCTGTTCGCCCTCTCCCGTTCGCCGCGCTCCCTAGAGCCCTCTTTTAACCACCCCGCCGCTCGCCAGAGGAAAGCCCCGCCCTGCGCTTAGGTGGCTAACGAGAACCGAGGATGTGAATTGCTACTAACTTGCTTTCTGTTTTACAGCTGCAGAATGCCTCAAGACCTGGGCAACAGCAGTTCACAGGAACAGGCTGCTGTGTATTATGCGTCAGAATCAATTGTCTCCATTGCTATCTTCACCATCGTTTTCATCACAGGTATCCCAGGCAATGGGTTGGTGATCTGGGTAGCTGGTCTGAAAATGAAAATATCTGTGAACACTGTCTGGTTCCTAAACCTTGCTGTGGCTGACATCATGTGCTGCTTGTGCTTACCATTTTTCATTGTTCACTTGGCCCTTCATGAACACTGGCCCTATGGCTCGTTCCTCTGCAAAATCATTCCATCAGTCATAATCTTCACCATGTTTGCTAGTGTCTTACTACTCATGGCCATCAGCATTGACCGGTGCCTCCTGGTGATGAAACCTGTCTGGTGTCAGAACCACCGAACAGTGAAATTTATATCGCTAATATGCAGTGGCATTTGGATGCTGGCCTTCATCTTCTGCTGCCCTGTCTTCTACTACCGTGAGACAAGCACTTACGATGGCAAAACGGAGTGCGTGTACAATTTTGGAGTTGATGATTACATCGATGACCCGGTAAATGCATCTGTAAATCTGTCTGTACATGAGTTATGGGAAGAATACTCAACCTACAATGGTAGTGACTTGTGGGGAGATACCAATGAAGGTAATGATTCTGTACCCCTTGCCTTGGTGGTAATAAACATCACTAGGGCTGTCTTTGGCTTTGTGCTCCCCTTTGGCATAATGGCAGTTTGCTATGCCCTCATTGTTTTCAGAACACATGCAAATCAGTTTCACAAGCCACACAACAGGACTCTGCGAACAATTGTGTTTGTGGTAGGTGCATTCTTCATCTGCTGGGCTCCATACCACGTAGTTGGGATTCTCCACATTGTACCTAGTCTTGGAACAGGACTGAGGGAGTCACTGATCCTATGGGATCACCTCTCTACAGCACTTGCATATGCCAACAGCTGCATCAACCCCCTGCTTTATGTTTTTGTGGGACAGAACTTCAGGGCAAAGGTACGGCAATCGGTGCAAAGAATCTTGGAAGGTGCCTTTAGTGAGGAACTCACATCTTCAACCCTTCACAGAAGCCAGAGTGCAGCAGAGAAGAACCTGAGCAGCACCTTGTAACGCAGGACTTCCTATCACCACTGTAGAAAGAGCAAGCTGTAGTGCTGCACATCAATCACTCTCCGCGCTTAGCAGGTGGTTTTGCTCAATATGTTTGATTAACCCGTAGGTCCAACCTAGGACACTGCAATCATTCAGCTCATGACAGATAACCCCCTTTATACCCTACACTAAAGGGATGGGAAGTTGGAAGCACCAAGAGTAATAATCTGAGGGATGACTGGTGAAGCAGAAGACACAGTATTTTAACTTACACAGACTATTTTAAGCAGAGCTGGCTACAGATTTGTGGTGGGAATCATGTAGTTGAACCTCTCAACTGAGATAAGAATGTTATTTGCATATGTCTGTGCTCTACATCGCCTATCTCTGATAAAGTGCAGATAAAACTAACTTGGATATTGCTCCTTGGAAGATCACATCTTTCCTCTGACTCCACCAGGGCTCTGAGGTGTGTGTAGGAATATCTGGAGATTCCCTAGAGGGTACTGCTACATTTTCTTACAGCCGTGCACTAGAACAGCGCTTGCCCCAGTCAGCTGCATTGAACTGACTTTTGTGCCCTGGTAGACACCCAATCTATTTATTTGTCCTGGCAAATGCATCATTGTATGGTAGTAACTGGTCAATGCACATGCTGTACCTATGACCATTAGCACCTGCACACATGCTGTCTCCCCGATGCTCCCTCCATGACCAGAGTCCCAAATCTTCCTTTTAGGAAGTTTAAGATTATCCAAATGTACCTATTGTGTTTTGAGAGGGCACATGAGCAGAATATGAGCAGCTGCAGTCACTGATGACCCAGACTGGGTGACTGCTGGACTATCAGCCATCTGGCAAAGCCCTGGAACTGAGGAGTGATAACCTCCAATCTGACCCCAAGAAGGTGGGGAATGACCATGCTGTGGCTCAGTCACGTCAGGCTCTCTTTACAAGAGAGATGTGCTTCTTATGTCCTTCCAGCAGAGAAAAAGTTTCATACAGTCAGGCTATTTGGGGTGTTCCCAAGGTTATGAATGTTCCCTGCTCCTGAAAAGCAGAAATATATTTACTAGGAAGCAGTTCAAAATCTGCTTTTTGTGCTAGTTCTTCCTTAAAAGAGAAAGGCCAGCAAACAGTAAGACAGACAGACACTAAGCATTGGTAGAGTTTTCACTCTGCCTTTCTGGTGAGGATGAATTGAAAGACTCTCAGATCTCACTGCCCTGAAAACAGCCAGCTGGGAGAACCTTCAGCTCTTAACATCCTAAAAGGTCGCCATCTAAAGAACATCCAGGTGTGGGCTGTCCATTTAGCCATGTCCACACCCAAATTCCAAGGTGGGAAAGAAGCCATCCTGACAGGCGCCGCTGAAAGAAAAAAATCAATACTGGCACCAAAACAGTTAAACCATAAACATTCACTTTTTCTTTTTATTAAGAAAGCATGCACAAAAATAAACTCGTGAGACCACGCCCCTCTCTCCCTGACCACTGACACGAAGCATTGGGGGCCACATTGGGCTGGACGGGCCTGCAAGACCCCCATGTGGGCCAGGCTGGCCCCCCTGCCCTCCCTGCAGGCTGGTGCCAGCGCACCCGCAGAGCTCCACACCCACCATCGATGTCTTACCACGCACTAACAACGCACATTGATTTCAGGGGCAGAGGAACGAGGCTAATTTGCACACTGACCGGCATGTATTTACATATGCAAATGAGGCACAACTTAATACGCAAATGAGGCAAATATGCAAATGAGGAGCACTTGGATACGCAGAAGGAGCCATCTTGGTTTGTTTTTCTTCCAGTGGTGTTTTCAGACTTCCACAGGGCCGGCTCTCAGTAATGTCCACTGCAAAACACTAACTGGCACCTGCCATAAGTTGTCTCTCGTGCCACTTTCCACAGAAACCTATCACACATGCTTCCAAAGCTGTATCATTCCCATCCTGAGGCAGCAAAGATAACAGCTGACTCCATGTTGAAGCTGTCTGGGATTCCTCATTTCTCTTGGAAATGCTCAATGACGAACTCCCCCCAAACACACACTTAAAAGAAAAAAAAAAAAAACCAACAAAAAAAATCCAAAAAAAAGGAAAAAAAAAAAGAAAAAACAAGTGCTGTTCCCCCCTTCCAATGCAATGAGACTCTGTCCACTTCCTTGACAACAATCCAATTTCAACTGGTTTATCCCTACAGCAAATTTAAAAAGCAGTGCTAGTTCCCACCTTCCTACAGTCAGAATAGAGGTTATTACTTTACTCCTGTGCTCCAGGTCTGTCAAACAGCCATGATAGTCTATTTCCACATTTTTTCCGTTCACTGGTAAACAGGAAATAAGGGCTGGGGGGAGGCTTTACAAAATATTAAGAAACAAAAGGTTTGACAGAACGGAGCCATATGAGAAAAGATGGGAACACAGGATGCAACTCTGGGGAGGAAGCATCTCAATGCTCACTCCTGTTCCTGCACCTTTTCCACCTTCCTGATTTGCACGTGCTGACAAAGCTCATCCTTCAGGATTTACACTATCTTACATCATCTCCCCAGCTGAACTGCAAGGGGTCTGAGACACCCTCCTCCCTTTTATACCACACTCTTTGGCTGGTCCATTCAAAACCCTGCCCCGCTTCACCCTCTCTCCTGTAATGCCCCTCTTACAAAAACTGCTTGCAAGGGCCTCCCGGTCCCTGACCAAAGGGTCCAGCCCCTGACCAGCAGCCCCCCAGTTCAGCCCCACTCTGCACAGCAGTTTCCTCTGCCCACCACGAGCCCATTCATCAAGTGGGAACCGCTGTGCAGGGGACGTGCACCTACACAGCCAAACTCCTGTTGCTGGCACTCCCAACCACAGGCTAGGACAGCCTCCAAAGAAATATGAGGGGTGGAGGACCAAATAACAATTGGACAAATACTGATGGGATAAAACTTCCAAATTTGCATATAAAAGGGAGAGCCTCACTACATATTTTGAAAAAGGGCTTGAAGGGGTGTGGGGTGAAATGAAAAGCTCTGGGGAACAGAATTTGCTGAATCACATGTGACACCCCTGACTGTTTCTTTTACCTGACAGATATGTAGGCTTCACCTAGAGACTGCAAAAGGCAGTGTAGGAAATGGGTCAGGATTCCTGCAAAATCTCTCAGTCTTCACAGATGGCACCACATTCTGAAACCCAACTTCTCTGCTGAAATACCATCTCTGCTACATTCTCCTTTCTCCAAACTCAGGTCTGCCCTCCCAGCTCAGCTCAGCTCTCCCTACCTCAGGGATTACCCTCTCTTTGTACTTGGGAACACCACTCCTTTTCTTGCTGTTCCTGCTGGTGCAATGAAGTTCACAGAGCTAAGATCACCCCTCCAGTGTCCCTTCAGCCCCCTGACCTTTACAACATTTACGAAACAACATAACTACAGGCTCCCAGGGTCCACTAGGCTCTCTCACTCCAGTAGCCAATACGACAGATTCACCGGCCACCTTGAAGGGAAAGAGGGATTGTTAAACGCAAAATAACGGAGGCAGAGAAAGATGCACTCGAGGATTCAGCCTTCCAAGGTCTTTTCATGGCACCAAGGACCCATCTTCCCGCCCTCCACAGGGCACTGCGCAACACGAAAGAGCCGATCCGATGCGTCTGAGGCCACCGGAGGAGGGGGAGGGCTGTGCTCAATTATTGGTAATAATAATAATAACAATAATAATAATAAACAAAAGAAGAAAAGAAGATAAAACAGGACGCAAGGAAGGATTATCTTCGGCAGCATCTTGCGGTGGCTTCTCTGGCGGAGATAGAGAATATATATCTATATACAGGCAAGGCAGGGAGGCTGGGGAGGGTGGTGCTGACACCATTGACCCCATGTCCCCCTCCCCGCCCACGTCCTTCATAAAGGACGGGCTATCAAGTCTGTAACTCGCTAGGTGATCAAGTCCCAGTCGAAATCATCGGGGATTTCCTCGTTGGCGCCTGGAGGAGGCCCTGGAGGCCGAGGGACCAGATGATGAGCTGAGCCAAAAACAAGAAAAAAGAAGAAAAAGGCAAGATAACAGTTAGAATCTAAAACTACATGCTTTTTCACAGTGGGCCCTTGGGCAAAAGACACTGGAAGTGATTTGGGCCTTCTCCTTTCCAAGAGTCTAACAAGCAAGAACACTACTGGTAGTAATCTCTGTCAGCATCTACCAGTGTCTGGGAATGTTCTGCTGTGAAATTCTCCACAGCAACTTCTACAGAATTTAAGTCTCAGCCTCCTTTACTTACCTCATAGCTGACTGCTGATAGAGCACAAACTACTTCATCAACAGAAGCTTCTCATGTACAGTTGTCTTCAAACAACTGAGAGCGAGGTTAAGCTAGAATACTGTTCATGTGAAGTGAAAGAAATCAGGCCTTTGAAATCCTACACCTTCCCAGAGCTATAACAGAGCCCTAAATGGAGGGTCCCTTGCAGTCCATGCTCCCTTTCTACTCACAGTGCTCCAATTGATTACTAAGTGCTTTGGGAGAAATGCACAAAGGGGTTGGGAACCAGTTCTTTAATGTTCATTGGTGTAATATGCCTTAACATCACCTCTTACCTGGGCGATTATATCCCGGAGAGTCCTGGGTGGAAATCTGGTACATAGGAGATGGCCCGGAGAAGAGATGGGGAGGCTGGGGCTGACCATAGGAGTTCACTGTGAAAGGAAATTAATTAAGAAAACAAAAAAGCAACTGTTAATGTTCAGGTCAGAAGTCTTGCCCCTGACTGGGTGGCAGCTCAGCCACAGAGCAACTCACTCAGACCCACAGGATACTGAGGAGATATTCAGCTGATGGATCCTAATTCCAAGCTATAGCTTGGTCAGGGATCTTGTTCTTGAAACCAGCAGGAGTTTCTCTATTATTGTAAAAGAAGAAAATTTTCATCCAGAAACACCACAAGCTGGCTCAGTATCATCCATTTAGTTCAGTACTAGATGACACACACCATTACAGTTCCATCAAGACCACCATATCCCCTCCTCAGAATGCCTCCCCTATTCCTTGTACAGTATTTCTCTAACAAGGGTGCAAGAGCTTTCTCCTTTACTGTTCCTGCCATCTGGAATAGAAATCTCCTCTACCTTGCTGTTCCTCTCTTTTGGTCACCTAAAAAACACCATCCCCTTCTCCTCTTCCAGGTTTGTCTTTTAAATATATTCCTGCCTGGAGGTTGCCTGTCAATAGTATGCATCACATAACAGCAGCCTGTCTAGACCACAGGTGTAGGACATCCCAGTTCTTTAAAGCCAGAGAAGGCTGAGTTGCTATGAACAGCTCTGACAGCCTAGCTCTGAGTTGGTCAGTGCTGCATTGCCTGGTAAAGCTGCAAGTAATTTAGGATACTCACAGAATTCAGCCTTCATTTACATGTCATTTTAGTCTCCTCCTAATTACCTTGGTTCATGGATTGCTCCTGTTTGCCACTGTTTAGGGCACAAGAATCAGAGATTCGAGGGGGCTGCTGTGGGCCAACCAGATGAGGGAGCTGACCAGTCTGGGTAAGGAAGTGATTAAGGGAGTCACAGAGGTTGGCAATATGGTGTTGATCCAGCGTCCAGTTCTTCCGCTCAGCCTGGCGCAAACTCTCCATGAGCTCTGCAGGGGACAGAGGAGAGTGTCAAACACAGTAGTCACACTGTGATCTTCCCTGCAAAGAATTTCTATCCTCTGTCCCTAAATCCCACCTCCTCCTCACAAACCAAACTTTATAATTTCAAATCTGTCACCAGATTCCTGAAGAGCTCCACATCTAGGATACTTTCACACTGACTCAGGTAGGGCAAGAAGAGTTGGAAGGAAAAAATCTCAGTTAGCTTTCTGACATACTTTTATGACTTAATTCTCCCTGCCCCAAATCCTGCAGTGTTCATTCAAGTGCTTCAGGATCTTTAACAGAACACATGAAGTAGGACACCTCTTTTTAAAAATGAGGTGAATCACTGAGAAATCGAGGCACTTGCCACAGTTACGTTGAAAAATAGATCCCTGCACAGCACGTGCATGTTCTATACTACGGCCCTAGTCACTGAGTCACTAGGCCAACACTGACCTGAGAATTGGGAGTGCTCAATGCTAGACCAGTTCAGCCGGTTTACCATCTTGAAGCTTTCCTTCAGGGAATCAATGTTGGAGCACCAATCAGGGGGAAATGCTGGAATGAAACAGGGACAAGATTAATACAATACAGATCACCCTTTCTCTCCACTCCTTAATATAAAAATATTGGCTCCTCTTCACCAAAGAGCCTAATGCTACAGCAGCTAGAAATCCTTTCTCCCTTGGAAAACCAGGGGTGGTATCTTCTTTTTCACTAAGGTCTTGACCTTATGCTGCATCTCTTAACAGAATTCCAAACCCAGGGTTGATATATCCTCCATTCTCCTGTAAAAAAGCAATTTCCTTCTCAGATTTCAATGATATCTGGCTTCCCCCATTTTCTACACACAAGTAGGCACTACTTAGGGAAAGCTCACTTGTGGGATTTCTGTCTGGGGGCTCCTCACTGCTCCCTTTCTCCCATGTGTGCTTTCCATTGCCCCTGACTCACCAAAGCCAGCATTGTTGATCGAAGCCTGTGACTGCTGCTGCTGCTGCTGGTGTGGCTGCTGCTGTGGGTGGGAGTGCGGGTGGTGTTGTTGATGCTGGTGGTAACCTCCATGCTGCATCGGGGGCGGGTGCATGGACATCACTGGTGGAGGGCCATAACCTTCACCACCCTGCTGCTTTCCTCCCTGGGATGGGCAACCCTCTGGGGTTGGAGTGTGGAGTGGGGGAGCAGCACTCACTGAGGAGGGGCCTTGCTGCTGCTGCTGCTGGTACATGTAGTAATTGTGGTTGGAGGGCTGCATGTCACCAAGGAGTGAAGAGAAACCTGCCGAGTAAATGAAAGAGAAGGGAGCTTTAAGAGAGCCTGGATCAGACCTCTGCTTACATTATCCAGCTCTAATTTCATATTGCTCATCCCGCTATTTATTGAAGCTTTTGGAGTGCCCTCTACAGGCTGCCAGCAACCATCACCTGTGCAGCTATGCCCTCGCTGTGTTCCAGACTGTTCAAAACAAAAGGCTCTACAACAAAGACCCAGAAGGATTTTAGTACAGCATTAGGCACTTAAGTTCCTCCCTGGATTTTTTCCTAGACTTACCCAAGTAACCCAACCTCTCCTGAAATGTCAAGGATGTGTTGTTTTCCTATAAATGACCATTATGCATACTTAAACAGTAGAACATTTAGAAAATGGGTAACTTAATACATCTGACTTGCTGTTTCCAAAGACTCATTTTAATTCCCTTCTTACAAGCAGCTTGGTCAGGAATCTTCACAATTTTTCTCACACTGATCATGAGAGATCATAAAAGACTCTGCTTTTGTGCAAAGAGCACACTGCACACATCAGGGCTCCTTTATTACTTTCATTCCTCCTGACTCACTGGGTGTGTCATTTCTATCCTCCCGTATTTCAGGCAACCCCTACACGTGAGAGCATCCTGTATTTTCCATACTTCCCCAACACCAGGAGCTCAGCATCTCTCTTACATCTGCTTCCCCTGTTCATTCTCTCTATACAGTGAGGAACCTGTGGAAAACCACAGTCAAGGGCACTGCATGCCATTAACCTGAGCCACTCACTTCTTCCATTGAGTACCCTTACTTGACCATCTGTGAGCAAGCCTCACATTTTCATTAGATTCAACATCAACCCTTCGAGTACTCTACTACTGTCCTGGGGCAAAAGGATGAATACTGCCATCCTGACTCAAAAGTTGCCAACAAAACTTTTTCAAGTTTTCCTATACTGCATTGCAGCCTACAACTTGGAGGGAAAAAACCAACAGACAGCTGCTAGGTTTGTAAAATCAGAGAACACACCAAGTCAAGGTTCTTCTCTACATTTTTCTAGCTTGCTCATACTATAACACCTCACACAACAGGCACCTACTAGGAGTGCCAGCATGATGAAAGCAGCTGAAGTATATACATTTTTATTTCACTGAAGCTTCAAGTTCAGGAGAACCTTTCTGGAGTAGCAAACTTTGCCTGCACTGTGTGATAGCTGATAGCACAGGTGAAAAGCTCATGTAACGACATATTTCTTTTTATATCAGATTAATATTTAGAAGAATGTTTAAAGGCAGAAAGAACTTTAAGTTTTTCTGAAGTATTTCCCATGGATATCTCATCCCTGAAGTGATTCTGCCCTCTTCTGGCTGCTTATTCAATCCCAGAAATGCAAGATATTAATGGAGTTGGAGGCCCTCTCTTCTCTGCTCTCAATCCACAAAGCTCAATTCTCCAAGGCCTTGTACAATCCTACTTTTAACAGATCTGAGCAATGATCATTTTCCACTCTCCTTCTGAGAAACTCCAGATGCAACAATCCCCTCCCTCTTACAGTTTCTAGCCTGACAGACTGTGAATGTTTCTCCGACATGCTTTTCTTCAGGACTTCATTTTTCTCAGCTTCTGCCATTTTAGTATTTGCATTTGTATCAACACAAGGCATTTTTAAATCATTGTGCTTTTTTATTCTGAGAAAACTAGGGGGAGCAATGCATAAAAGGATGTGCATATTTCTTATCAGCTCCTGGCAGAAGTAATTACAGCATGCCAAAGAAGGAAAGTCTGTTTGCACAGGCTCCTAAATGAGGAAAGATCTGAGAGATGCCAAATGGACAAGACTGTGTGGGCAGATACCTGCCCACCCCACATGACGCATGTAGTTACTCACCGTGCTGAGAGGAAGATGATTTCTCCAGCATGGATTTGTAGAGATTTCGGAAGGACCAGCTAAGATCCTGGAAGTTGATCTCGGAGTAGGAGAACTTGAAGTCATGGTTGGCACTGTACAGTGGAGGTGGCACATCGGCCCCTTCACGGCCCTGCCCCCCTGCCACAGTAGAGGCAACATCCACAGGCCCTGCACCCTGCTGAGGGAGGGAGAAATAAGGCCTTTAGCCTGTACTAGGATTTGCAGCTTGAGACAGAGATCAGGCTAAATACACATAGAACATGCACTGATATCCCATATCACTTAGCTCATCTTCCCACAAATCTTCCCAAATGCCATTTTTCTTGAGGAACACCAACCACAGCACAATGGCTCCAGCTTTTTCTTCAGCTAATACCATTATGCCTTTATCCTTATCCCCATCCAACCCTTTGCTAAAATTCACTTCCTCCTTATTTTCTATCTCTGCAATTTCAGCTGCTTCCCTTCTTTTTATTTTTGCCTCCATATCACAATTTTCACAATTCTCTCTCCTCACCACTTCACTTTTCCATTCATGCACTCCTCCCACTCTCCTTTTCCTCCCACTTCTATCCTTTTCCCCACAGCTCACCTGACTGTAGTTAGCAATGGGGGTGGTGCTCTGGATCGACATCTGAGGGGTGGCCTCAGGTGGCAAAGAGGCTTCTGTGCTGACTGGAACAGCCCCTCGGGGGCTTTTACTTGCCTCTTGCTCTGGGGAGTCTTGTGGTATCTGTGGATGGGGAAGAAAGAAAAGGAAAGGAGCAGAAATCAAAAACAGATGGAGAAGTGAAACTGCAGATGGGAAGCCAGCTCCCCCGCTGTAGTAGTTCATGGCTTAAAAAAGAGGAGGACTGGGCCTTAGTCACTGAAAAGTCAGGATAAAGCACCTCAAACGAGATTAACTTTGCTACTGAATAGCAGCAACAACAGGCAATCAACAGGACATACACACTAGTTTGTTCAGTCCTGGCCTTTGCCCATCTATACATCCTGACCCCCAAACATTATCCTGGTCTGGTGCTGGAAGGGAATTCCCAGCCCACTCCATGCTGTGTGGAAAGAAAAACACTCACGTCATCATCTGGAGGATGCCGCCTCTTGCGAGATATATCTGGACATGTATCTATTGTCCAATAAGAGCCCTGGAAAGAAGATCCATTGGTGAATGAATGATGAAATCACAGAGCTTCCTGAAGAAGGGGGCTGCTGACTCAAGAAATACAGCACCAACTAAACATTAGGATCACAAGGACCATCCTCTAAAACCTCAGAAAACTGAGACTCGGGTGCTGCCAAGAGATTCCTTTCTTGCACTGGGTTGCACTGAACTATGAGGAACAATGCTACTGGTGGAAGGCAGAATCCTCTACTTTCCATCACTCTTGAGACAGGACACAAAAGGATGGTTTGATCCAAGCTAAGTGAACTCTTTTGGGCCTGCACTCTCCTTTCAGTGGCTTCCTCACAACTTGAATTTATGATTAACTGATGAGGACCAACTCAATGTTGGTATTTGGCAGAGACAGCCAGAAGGATTGCTCTTTTTTCATGGTTGTGAGACTCCACTTGAAGCATCCACAGAGGGCCCGTGATGGCTAAGAAATAAACCATGGTTAAGAACTAAAACAAATTATGTACAGAGAGGTCTGTTTAGCTTGGACAAGAAAAAGCTAAGGGGATCAAACCACTGCCTTCAACTGCATAAGGATATTATAAAAGATGACAGAATCAAATTCTTCTCAAAAATGTATAGCACAAGGAAGAGGCAACAAATACATGTTACAGCAAGGGAAAGTACAGTCAGATATAAACAAAACTTTCCTCACAATAATGGTAGTGCAACACTAGAACAAGTGTCCAGTTTTGCTATCTCCATACCTGGAGATATTCAGAATTTGACAGATCTCATCAGCCTAATGTGATTGTTCCTGTCTGGGAGAGGATAGGGGTGCATGTCGACCCCTAGACCGCCCTTTCAAGATAGAACAGTGTATAATTACGTATGTTGTCTTCTGACTAAGTATAAAAAGAACTCTAAAGTGGATTTAGCTTGTTTTAACCTCCCATCGAGATCTGAATAATCTGAATAAGTAACAAGCACAGGTTTTCATTATAAACCCAGCCCAACACGCCAATGAACACCTACAAACATATACCCTTAAGTCAGTTAGGATTTCCTGGAATAAGCCACATAATTAATGGTATTTTTGAGCTGGGAGCCTCAAAGATCTACTATTTCCATTTATAGATACCAAGTGAGCACCACACAGTGAGTCCTTTAAATATAACCTGAAATAAAGGCCTGAGCAAATGGTCCTTTCTTGTAACTTTAGGATGACGGGGAGGAGACAATCTTTCTAAATACATAGCTTCTTGCCCCTACCATCTCCTCCTGCTTGTTTGGTTGTGGGTTTTTTTAGACTATAATATCTGCATGCCAAGATGCCAAGTCTTGGTTTTGCTAGCAATTCCCCTTTACAATCTGTATGTACTATCAGAGCTTTATCAGTCTTTAGTTAGCCAACATATTCCTAATTTCTTGAGTTTTACTCGTAAATCATTTCTACAGATTTAAACTATGTGATGATGATATTTTTTCCAACACCAAATACTTTGCAATCTATATAGGTGGCAATTCTGCTCTCATTTCCATGGATCCTTGCCTCCATAAAATCCATGATGTTACATCATAGTCCTACTGTTCATCAGCAGCCACCATGCTCTCTCATAATAGAATGGGCTGGACAATACCCACATTTTACACACAAAGATAAAGAAGGAAAAGAAACAAAATTAATAAAGTACATTCAATCACACTTTTGACTTCTGAGTATATTTAAAGTCAACTGAAGATCACAGGTAAGAAGAATAATTACTAAAATCCTTAAAGTTCCTTTACAGGTTCCCTTTAAGTAAATGCTTCTGTAGCCAAAGGACTGCAGTAAATCTTACTACTGCTTCCATTTTTGCCTACACTTTAGGTTTCAAATTCCAACCATGAGTCAGAAAGGGCAACCCCAGCCTATTTCCCTGCAGTTTTAGATTGCTTGCCCAGGAACATGCAGATTTCTTACCTTCCCAGGATCATCTCTTGGTCGAGGCACCTTTCGAAAACATTTATTCAGAGAGAGGTTATGACGAATAGAGTTCTGATGAGAGAGTAAGAGATACAGGTAAGTGCTACAACAAAAACATACAGTCTTCTGAGTATGCCCTGGAGCAGGTAGAGAAGATAGGATGGTACATACTTAAAAATCCAAAGCTCACTCCATACTGCTGGAATGAGGCAGAAGCTGTGGAAAGGGATGGATTAAGATGGTAATATGGGGCTGAACCACCTCTACACCTATGGAAGGTGCAATGAAAATAGCATCAGTGTGATGCAGAGGATGGTAGTGATGTGTGTTTTGTGGGGGCTTTTTTTTGTTTTTCTTGGTTGGTGGTGCTGGGTTTTGTGCGCGCTCCTTCTTAATGGACCACCACATAGGTTCAACAAAATTCTAAGAGAAACGGGACTTCTGGCTCTGCATTTTCTCCCGTTGGTCAACGTAGTTTTACATCAGTCTTATTTTAATCAGTGAGACTATTTTGCATAGAATTAAGAAAGTAAGCCTTATAATTAGGCAAAAAAGGGTACTTCAGTGATGCAAGCCCTCACCTTCCAACCAATACCAGCATTTTTATAGTAGGGAAAGTTGTCACAGATCCAACGGTAGATCTCACTAAGTGTCATCTTCTTGGCAGGTGATGAGTTGATGGCGTATGTGATCAAAGTGGCATAGCTGTAACGTGGCTTCCCATCTTGGTGCACTGCTGCCTCATCCTTACTCAGTGTGGCATTGGGATCTGTTGGCGAGCCTGGGGGACACTTCCGGGCAGACCCTGGAGGTCCTGCTTGTGAGGAACCCCCTAATTTTTCAATAGTAGCCCTTAAAGTAAGCTGTGGGAGCCAGTCTATGGAAGTGAGGCTGCTTTCCAGGTCAGAGGCCATGGTGCTGGAAGCAGGAATATCTGTGAGGAGACAGGAGAGGAAAGGATACCCTTGAGACACAAACAAGGTGAAGCCTAAGAACAGAAACACCCATTTGCATTCTTCTTCTGCTATCACAAATACCTGCATGAAGATCATCCTGCTTCATGCATCTTATTGACAGCTAGCCAGAACCATTCCAAAAGGCCTATGACTGTGCCTCAGGGAGGACCATCCACACTGAGAGCAGCTGGGACAGTGCTTTTCAACACTGATGGTAACATTGCTAGGGTAGTCTTACCCAGGGCACTGTTCCCAGGTAAAAAAACCAAGATCTGTTTAAGGGAAGTGGAGCCCTTTCAGCAGGTATATCACGTTCACTTCTTTACTACATAATCCATATAACCTTGGTACTCTTCACCAAGATTACCTGTAACCCAGTACGTTTCCGGTGTCAGGTAAAAGGAAAATCACAGCTAAAAGGGAATACTCATTCATGCCATACACAAACCACAATTTAATTAGATCATCTGCAAAGTCAGGACTATCTTAATTTGAGGGGAAATTACCTTCTCTCCAAGGCCTAGCCTCTCTTTTTGCATTAGGTGACATTATAATGAATCCTATTCCTTAGAGCTAGGATTACATATCTCATTTTAAAACACCAAGATCATGCATAATACTATATATAGATAATTACATCTACCATGTCAAGTTGGAACAGACTATATTAAGCTCATAATAGTTAAAGCTTTGCCTACCATAACCAGTTTTTCTCAAAAAAAAAAATATATAGATATATATATATATATATATTTAAATCCTGCTTAATTCACAATATAGCAGGCAAGTATTTTCTCCAATTCTGAGACACATAAAAAACTTGTCTGAAATCATACAAGTTTGCTGCAGGAAGTGACTCAGGATCTTTTATCTCATAAATGTTATATGCTTTCCCTCACAAGAATAAAACACACCTGGCTAGCAGCTGTATATAGGGATTTCTACATAACACTTATTTTAGAAGAAGAAAACATTTTGCAGCATGAACCTGTATGAACTTGCACACTTAGCACATTAAGTTTTCTGTAGTCTGTTAGAGTAGACAAGGCAGCAGAAAGTTCATCATTCCTACACACAACTGGCTGCATTACTGGGAGCAATCCCTTGAAGTCTGGACTGAGGTAGCAAAGTTTCCAAAGCCACGACTCGCACTGCTCTTTGCATAAAGAGAAGAATCATGTCTTGAAGGCATGCAAGTTCTACACTTTTAATTTCTGAAATTAGTCTTTCCAGAAGATTAAATGGTGCTGCCTTTGAGCATGCTGGAGCACACACAAGGCAAACACACAAACACGCTTAGGTATGTACAGCAAATTAAACACTTGCATACATGTAAGAGAGAAGAGACTGACACGAACACACTCTGCTTAGGAAAGATTCGTCAGCAGACACCTCCCACTGAGTGCATCACTCAGATGAGTGGATCAGATGAGACAGGGAGACACCCATCTGCATGAATACCAATTAGATACTTGTTCTAAAAATAGGCATTTGACAATAACACAGTGTGGATGCACAGATCCAGAGACAGATGCACCCAGCATTTTGACACTGAAGCTACCCGTTCTTCCCCCACACCCATATGCATTATACCTTTCACTTCTGCACTCCAGTGCTCTCACAGCACTAAGCAATGAAGTCCACACTCCAACGCACTCATATGCACCAAACCTTTCATTTCCATGCATGTGCTCACCACACCTCTTAGGGCTCAAACACCTACGCAATACCCCAACAAAATCCATCCCTCAGCCCCCACAGGCAGTGGCTTCACAGCCCTGGCCTCAAGAAACACGTCCTAATTGCACAGCTAGCGTCGTCACTCACACTCTCAGGCATCCACTGACTGGAAGTACAATTGCAGCACCTCAGTCTCTATGGCAAGTGGAAACATTTTTATGTCTGTGGAGGAAAGGAAAAGCCCATCAGCTCTTCTTCTAACTTAGCCATCTACTCATCTGCCACACTATCACTTAGGGCAGGCATGACCACTTGCTGCACAGATAACTGATCCAAGCTGCAAAAGGCTTTCCATTATCCAGCGCCCTCAAGTTGTGCTTTATTGCACAAATTATTTTGACTGATTTAATCTAGTATCAAACATTTGAAATTTACACAAATTTAGCAGGACTATTCCTTAGTGAATAATACAAGGGAAAAGCAACAATATATTTTTACCCAATCAAAGACCAATCAAAATGCAGCTACATTTACATGGTAATTTCACAGGTAAAGCCCTCATTAAAAGTAGTATCCCACCTGGAAGAAAACAAACATGAACTAAATGTTAAGTTGAATGCTTCATTTTGTAAGTGTGTATCATATAAATTTTAATTTTCTATTTTAATTTTTTTTTCTGCAAGCAGAAAAAAAATTACTGTTTCTTATTAAACCATTATGAAATACCAAGTGCACGAACAATACAACTCCAAAGTAAAATAAATACAAATTTTTCTGTTCCACCCCCTTTTTGTTTTTTTAACACAAGCACAGAAATCAAGAAAATTAGGTTATAAAAGCCTATGGCAGGTTAAGATACCAATCCGAAACACCAGAAATTCAAGAAACAGAAGAAAGCACTGTTGTTTTCACAGAGCTTCAGATATGCCCAGGTTATGTCAGTAGAACACCTGGGATGATTGGCTATGCAGTAAAATGTAAGGCTGATATGCAACATCCCCTTCATCAAATACACAAGCTTTTGTGCATTTGTATAAAATATACTTGTCAGGGAGACAAGCAAAATTAGAATTGGGTCAGATTACACCCACACTAAGAAGTTTAATATTTTCATTCTTTGGCTTATAAAAATCTTTGACAAGAAAACGAAATCCAAAAATCTTTAAAAAAACCACACAAAACAAATCCTGCGTCTATATATGCACTTGTCACCCAGTATGGAAACAACCACTTTTCAGTAAAACACAGCAGAACATATATGCCAGACAGTAATTCAGGACAGAGAGTGAAGACTCAGACCAAACAGCAATCACATGGGAAATTTCAAAGCAGTGGAATAAGACCTTTTTTTCCAAGGTTGCACTTGATCATGTTACTGGATTTGCTGGCAATATGGGTTCTGTAATAATCAGGCATAGTCAAACATTAGGTAAGGTGGCAATTCCAGAACACTTTCAGTGTAATTGGCTACTAAATTATTTAAAAGAAAAGAATACTTGCTATGCAGTTAATATTACTGTTAATTTCTGTTGCATTTCTCATTCACCTGACCCAAGTGTTTGGTGCATCAGCTTGACATTACTAAATGGCATTATAAAACAAGACTGCAGCCAAACCAGAGCAGTTGATAATTCTTCCAACTTTCCTTTCCCAGCTTATTGCCTGGCAAATCTTTTGAACTCTTCTCTTATGATCCCACTCAAACAAAGAAAAAACCAGTCATAACTAATAAACACATGGAACTTAAATCAAGGGTGCTTTAAAAATCCTACTACATTAGCAAGTCAGAATTAATTTTCAAGAAGTAAAAAGAGAGTCAAAGACCAGAATTCATAATCTCCCACTTTCCAAGGTAAAGGCTATCTGTTTATATATTTGGCTGAATTTACAAAGCAAGGGCAGGGTACCCAAGGTCATAACCACCATCAACAGCTGGAAGGTGACTGCAGAGTCTTCATTTCTCAAGTGCTAAATAGTTACAGTACAATTCCAAGTCAGACAGGTCAGAGAGATGCAAGAAGTCCAGCCAAGCACCGATCTCAAACTACAGTTGAACAGACAAGAATCAGTCCAATTTGTAAGAAAAATGTATTAAAGAAAATCCCTGCACTGAATACCTTTTAATAACCATTAATTCACTTGGGACTAGTAAAACTTTCCTACAGCTTTCCAGGAAGACTACTGCCTTACTTTGAATCTTTGCAACTAGCAAATGGAAGCTCCTGCTGCAAAGGCAAGCCAGGGTTCTGTGGATGGGACAGTAAGGGCCATCCCTTAGCAGTGCTGAAGAAATCTGTACTTTGCAACTTTGCAAATGCTCATTCTAAGCCAGTCAGATCTTATCCAGGATCACTGCTACTTGTCTATCAGGACAGAAAAGCATATGAAACAACACACTAAGGGTCACACTGAACACACAGGTAATAAACATTTATAGCCTGAAGCACTCTCTAAGGCTGGATTCAAAGGCTGGTCAGGCAGAATTGGTCAGGACTGAAGCAGGGAGTCATACAATGAATGGCACCATGCTGTACACTGCTTACAGAAGATGCCTATTCTAGAATAAATCTCTGCATTTACATTTTTCTGTGTTTACTTTCACTGTTGCTTTATTTGCTAGTATTCTGATCCAACAAAACACTATGACAAAAAGATTTAAAGGAGACTCAAGTTTCTCAACATGAACTTTGAGGGAAAAAACACAAAACAGACTAACAAACAATGACAGACATTGCTGTAGAAGACCATATGAATATATGACCACTTCTAGTTAGGTGCCTAACCTAGTTAGACCACAGATCCAGTGGTCTAACAAACAATATCCATCTAATATACTCAGAGATACTCCTAGTCTCTAAGGTACTTAGCAGATAAAAGAACTAGCAAAAAGGATGGTTTGACAGCAACCTTTCTGAAACAGTGTCACAATGTAAGGAGTAAAACAAGAATACCACATGCACTAAGAAATGTAGAGCCTCTCTTTGGCGAAAAAAAAGGCAGTTCTGATGTATTCCTGTAAATTACACACTCAAAAAACCCTATGTCCTCATCCAATATAAAAATGGGAAAATAATGAATTTTGCTGAGTCTAGAAGGAAGAGAAATTTGCCACTGAGAAAAGTGACATTGCCAAGAGAAAAATGACATTTTAAGATATGTCATTTCCCTCATACAGAAGGTGGTGTGAACTAAGACGGCAGGAATAAAACACTTAAAAATCTGATCTTCTCTAAGCAAACATTCTCACAGAACTACTTGTTTAACGTAAGAAACAAGAAAAGAGGATACTGATTATCTGCCCAGACTGAAATTGCTATCCATCATTTTGGTAACTACTTGTGAGAAGCCTCCAGGAAATATTTGTATTTCTGGATTCAAATCAAGAAGGAAGAGAGGCTGGTGGGTATTGTTCATAAAATGAAACTTAACCTGGAAGGAATGATACTTGTCATGTTAGTGCCAAAAGAAAGGCAATGCAGTTTGACAGCACCCTTCTGTCTGCAGTGCCACATGAAAGGAGGAAAACCTGTCCCTGGGGCAAGGAGGTAAGAGAAACTCTCATACCCTAGAACCATGCTTCCCTTTTTGAGGAGCAGTAGAACAAGCCAAAAAATGTTTTCCCAATTAACTACAGGCTCGCAGATGTGGTAACAAGAGGCACATGGTTCTCACTAGTCATGAGCCACAAAGGGAAAAGGGATCCAACCCAAGGAAGCTCCTGTCACCTAAGAGCACACGGCGTGGCGCTGCCTGTGAGGATGACGTGCCGGAGCGGGCACCTGTCCCCGCGTCAGGTTCTGACTCTACAGCCCTGCTCAAACGACTGCGTGTGCACGGCAGCACGGCTCTGGGTGCTCAGTGCTGCTCCATGGAACACAGCTACTCCTGTGCTCATGGTATCCTGAAGGGAAAATGTGCTCCAAGTTACACAAAACACTGAGATGGTACTGAAAATTACCAGTTAGAGGAAGATGAAAACTTTTAGGCTATGTTTAGCTTAATATAAATTTCTGGACTAATTGTTTTGTTATAATTAAACTGTTATACA
This sequence comes from Leptocoma aspasia, assembly GCA_013399835.1. Taxonomy (NCBI): domain Eukaryota; kingdom Metazoa; phylum Chordata; class Aves; order Passeriformes; family Nectariniidae; genus Leptocoma; species Leptocoma aspasia. Next base: position 21,040 of record VXAX01001934.1, read on the forward strand.
GATATGGTTTTCCTTTCATAAACAGAAATCTCAACAAAATAAGGTTCATATTAAGTCTCAAAGAAAAATAAAAAGAAAACAAATTTGGTTTCACTGTCATTACAGATTAGATAAATACATTGATAGCACATTTATCATAGGACCTTTCAATTCCCTCCATTTTGTGAAAGGTGCACAAGCAGGCTATAAATTTGTATTTTGAATTTAGTAAATGAACAGCACTGACTGTGCAGGCATTTTTAGTACTAATGAAGCATGAAGTCTTGTGAGAACTAAGTCACCCAAACCCTCATGTTGGAAGTGCATCAGGATTCAATTCCAAAGGCAATTATGTCCTAACTTTATTTGAAACTGACAAATGGTATAGTTTACAAAACCTGACCTGCTTATTTAAACTTATCAACAGATGGCATTATAGCCAAAGTCTGAAATATGCTCATGTCAAGGGAGGCAGTATCTTTATGGGCGTAACAGGCTAGGATTGAGCATAGCTAGGGCCTTGCCAGATTTTAATAAGACCAACTAATCAAATGTTTTTGTTGTCTGCTATATAAACATACAAGGAAAAGAAAGGATTGAGAAATACTACACAAACATTGCAGACACCCCTTAGACAGTCTGAAAATATGTGTTCAAAGTTAGGACCAGTTTGTTTATTTATGATGCTGTGTAAGGTAAAGTGGGGAATGTGTAACACCTGTCAAAAGAAACAGTAAATGATACTGAGAATACTGGTATATATAAAATACTTCTGAGCTGGAAATTATTTCCTTTGTAATAAGACTACTAGGAAAGATTTATTCTAATAATAAGCCAAATGTCCCATGACAACCCTCCCAATAACAGATTTGAAGTAAAAAGTAAACCAAGCACTTTGAAGAAGTGCAATGAAAATACATCACCACAGCAGAAATGTCTCTGCAGCATCCCTCCACCCTCAGTAGCACTACGCAATATTTCACCGTTGGAAGTAGGAGCTGTAATTCCAAGCATATGCCAAGGCAGGAGAGAAATCTTTGACATTTGCTTTAAGAATATTAACTGAACAATTACTCTTACCCTGAGAAAGGTATAGGGAACTGGTTTCGGAATAAGTCAAATTTATGAGCACATATCTGAAATGAAATTTTCCCTTGGAAACTGGGAAGTCTGTGGTACAGAAACAGCAGGTAAGAGCAGGTATTTCCCCTAGCCCTGTGAGAGCCCCCAAGCTGAAGGATTTCAATTTTACCTGCCTATCAGAATCACACCCAGTAATAAACCTGCAGCAGAAGATATGCAAACACTGATTTAATACCCCGATTGTCTCTGAAATTAGAGACAACATCAGAAGTAGATCAGCACGCAGACTATCTTGCTCCGAAGATCTGCACAGCATAGCAAAAACATATACAGAAACCCAGGTTAAAAGAATGTAACATGCTTATAAAACGAAAACTGTATTCTTATTCACATTGAAAATGGGTCTCTTGGTGAAAAATTACTGTTAGCCTTGCATTTTAATGACAGCAATAGTGGAAAGCTTCTATGGTAGAGAAAGGAATGTGAGCTACACACAGGGAAAATGAAAATCTGACTGCAAGTGGTCAGAACTTGCTCACCAAAGGCTGAACCACTGAAAACACATTAGTCAATATGAACTCTGCAATAGTTGCTGAAGCAAACCACAGCCCACTTGTGGAAACGGGTATCAAGCAGTAGCAAGAACTCTGTCCTGAATTCATAGGAAAAAAGGAAATCAGTATCAAGTGCAGATTAGTTGAATACCACATGCCCAAAATGTACACAGAGCACATGCTCCCAGGGCTGAGATTACCAAAGCATTGCAGAGAATCCTCTTAAAGAGGAGTCTGAGAGCAAAGCACAGCTGAAACTGAAGCTGGAGAATGATCAGAAGAATCAAGAAATACTGTGTGAGGCTCATAAATTAAGTCTCAACCACTGTTTTAACATAATTCCTTTTTACTATTCTGTTAGCTGTTATTCTCAAACTGACATAACTCTCTTCCAGTAGACAAAACACCTGACAATCCCTGGCCTGGCTCACAACTCGAAAAGATTTGTACCACACTTGAAGGTCAGGAGGATTCAGAACCACACTGCCACAGAACACACACCCATTAATGGTTTCTCTTTGCTTAAAACACTAGCACTGCTGCTTGGTTTTCTGCATCCTACTCACAAAATGCTCCATTTTATGTCTCATCCTGAAACTAAATCTTCTGTTCATCTCCTTGCAGGCACTGAAAGAAGTCCCTTTCTTCCACACACATGCTTGCCACGGTTGTCACCTTGCAGCTGCAAGTAAATATTATTCTGTTCTAACCTTGAAAATTCCAGTCTTCAAGATGTTGTGTCTTTGCTTATGACAATCTTTATTTCTTTTGCAATCCTCCTTCTTCACAAAAGGAGCCAGGGAGAGTGGGGTACAAACAGTAAGACAACTACATTTGAGTATCAGTTAGACCTCTGAATAATTTTCAAAAATGCAAATAATGGATATTTGCATATCTGAAAACAGCTAATTGCAAATATGCAAATTAACAGTGGGACCCAATGATCTTAGAGGCCTTTTCCAACCTTAATGATTCTAGGGTTCTATGAAATAAGTACTTTCCAGCATGTTTGGCCTCTATTGGCTGGCAATATTCCTGTGTGTATCAAGGTATGAGTCAGCTGAGGAAGAATGCAAAGAGATGTTCACACAAAAAATGTAAAAGCACAATGTCACACTTGTGTTGCTGGCAGAGCAAAGGACAATGCAGTAAGGGACAGCAACAGATAGGGGAGAACAGAAATGTGAAGGCCCCTTAGAGTGAGCAGAACAAGCCAGAACCTTATGTGGTGGATGGTAGCCAAAGCACAGGCTTGTCAAGGAAGAGATGGCAACGTGTTGAGAAAACATGCCAGGAGGACAGCTTCAGCAATCGTGTTGCTAACAAGACAAGAAGGTAACAGGGTTGTCAGAGGCCAGCAAGAACAGCTCACAGTAACAGAGATGGTAAATGAAGGAGGAAGCATAAGGGTTACCCAAAGAGACTCAAAAAGAAGCAGCAAAAGATTCAGGCCATGAACAGGAAGATGAGTCCTACACTGTATGTTCAGAGCAAGAACATGTTATAGGCCCAAGTGTGGAAGCTTGCAGCAGAGGAAAGCAGGAAACAAAGGCAAATCTCAAAGGAGCTTTCTTGAGTTCCGTATTGGCCTCAGGGGTCTTAAACTTGCAGCAATTAATTAAGAAAAATATCTTAAGGTAGTATGCAAAGTTGCATCATTTAATATCCCTGGCATGAAGGAGGTAAAGAAAAGCAAAGAGAGGACACTACAAGTGGGTCATTGTGTCTAAGTCATGAAAAAAAAATTGAGGGAGGTAAATAGCTTAGTGCAGAGGCTACTGAATGAATGACTACAAGAGTTAGGAGGGAAACCAGGAAAATACTGTCACAAAAGTCAAGGGAGGACAAGATTTCAAGACTGGGCATGATCAAGTGTCAAAAACAGCAGGGAAGCCAAGAAGGATGAAGATGGAATAGAGACCCTGAGACTTGGCCAAGAAAAGGTCATTAGAGATCTCAGGAGAAGCTTCAAGGGAGTGAGAATATCTACACTGAAGTCAACTTATGAAACAGTTCTAGACTGCACACAATCATACAGAATCTTTCCATTTTGGAGTGACAGGTCCTTCAATGAAACAAAAACGCATTGGGGCTTTTACTGTGTCCTAATGCCACAAAAACTGGTATGTAGAGGTTTTAAGTTCAATATCACACTGTAATTAAGGCAGTCAGCAGCAAGAGCAAGCAGCCATTATAAAGTCGTTTTCATCCTTATACTTTGGAACCCTTATAAAGGATCAATAACCTATTCCAGGATAAATGGGAAGCCATGCATGGAGAAGCATGCAGCCCAAGGTCAGCCAGCAAAGGACCAGCAGAACCATGCAGAGAACATTGCTCTACCAAAACCCAGACCAGTCCTCTACATTCAAACCTTGTTTGCTTTGTTCAGGTAGAGATAAAAAAAATTTCAGCTATAACTATTTTAGCAGCTTATTTATTTTTCTCTGCAAGCTCCTGATGGGGAGGGAGAATTTGTCTTGGTTTTACTTAACAATATGTTTTTTTAGGGGAAATTGAGAATTCAGGAACTTTGCTCCTTTAATTTGTGACCACAAAGTGCTCAGATTCTTTCCCAATTATTCAGATTTGAACTTTTAACAGTAATTACATATTTCTGCTATAATCAGCCACAGTCTTTATAGAGCAGAGAGCATAAACAAAATTTGAATTGCTAATGGTAAAAAACAAAAAAGCAAATATTTTTTTTCCTCGAGGTATAAAAGCTCTCACTCATCATCTCACCCTGTCCCTCATTACTCAGTCTCTCTCATACATAAAAAGGCCAAAAAAAGAACACACATTCCCTTAGTTCTTGATTTCACATCAAATAAACTGACCATCTCAGAAAGATGAGGAATGAGGTACTGGGCCTTGCACAAAATGCTCAGCCCAGTTCTGAAAACCAAGATCCTTAAGTGCTAGAGGGAACCAGGGAATGTAACAGAAGGGTTTTTTATTCTAACTAACTAAAATATAGCTATTCCTGAGGAAGGAGAGGGGCCAGAAGAGAAGGGAGGGTGGGAGAATGAAATTGGACTATGGAGACCAAGTGCCATTCCCCAGCCAAGCAGAACTGGATATTTTCAGTGATTAAAAAAAGAAGTTTCTTGAGATAACCTCAGACAAAAAAATCCTGTGTCCACAGGCATATAATCCAACAAAAGGCAACCAGGAACAGGTCAAAATGCAGATGTGGAAGTAAGACCAGAGCCTGTGAGATGCAGTAAAAGACTCCTGCCAATGAAGAATCCTAGTGAGGAGACGAGGGATGTTCGCTTGATGAAAAGCAGCATTTTAGGCTTCTAGGACCATAGGACAGAATGCCAAAGGGACCACAAGAGAAAAGAGATGCAAAGAGCAGGAACAACTGAGAGGAGGAGTGGGTGTAGGAGGAAATGCGAGTCAAGAAGTAGGCAGGCTGGAAACATGCTGGGTCTTAAAGGTGCAAGAGAGGAACATGAGTGCCACATGATGCTACGGAGCCCAGGGATTCAGGAAAGGCCAGGCACTACCAAAATCTCTGCTGTCTACATTTAAATCTGTGCTGCCTAGCTAAGGAAGGATCAGGTTCATAATAGGAAGACTGGGCAGGTCAAAGACAGATGGATAAAACAACAATCTAGTCCAAAGCACCACAGGATATAGCATTAAATTGGTCTTAAAGTTGGCTGTGAGATCTCCAAATTTTGAAGCATTCACAGTATTTTGCATTTGCACTTCAAACTTAAGATGAAAATTTGCAATTAATTAATTGTGAAAACATACTGCAGCATGCTTGCTCTCTCTCAGTAATACACAGAGGCCTTTAAAAGTGAAAAAAATGAGTTCAGGGCAGAAATATGTTATAGATTTTTATGTTCATCATATATCCCTTAGAAGGAAGAAGGAAACAAAACCAGCAAAACAGATAGCAAGTAGCAATACTGCCTCCTACAAAGACAATAAGCATTTGGAGGTTGAACACATCAACTGGATATTCTTGCTAAAATAACATGTGCCAACAATACAGAAAATTAAAGGCTTTTCTTTAGGCTTCAGAGTTAACACAACTGGAGAGTTCAAACATGTTAGCTATCACATTAGGCTGCCCATCAATCTAGGGACTACTCATCTTCTCTAAGATGCCTCACAGACCAAAACTAGTATCCTTCAAAGCTTCACTGCTGAAGAATTACTCAGAAACAGATTCTGCAAATGGAGTACTACAAAACATAGAAGGTTCTGCATGAAAATTCCTGGTTACTATTCTACCCAAGGTTGGGAGAAGCAAATGAAAAATGAGTCCAGAAGCATTTTTCATCTTTTGGTTGCTAATAACCAAGATCCAATTCCTGTCTGACAGCTGTGTAAAATGAGATAATCAGCTCAGTCCTGCTCTTGAGGGACAGCTGTCAATATCACAGCTGCCATTAACCACACCTCCTTTCTGACATTTGAAGTAAAGGGCCAAAGATCCAAACTGGGATGCAGACTGAATCTCCCACTATATGAAGGTCAGCTGAAGTTTAGGGAAAGAGGCAGTAACCTGTAACCTGTTACCTCTGTGATAAGAATAAACTTCTTCAGAGACACCAACATTCAGCTGTATTTTTAGAGGGGAAAAAAAAACCCAGGAAAAAAACAAAAAAAAACCAAAAAAACACACACACACAAAAAAAAAACCCAAACCCAACCAGAAGGACTACAGTAGTCACAACCCTCTCTTGGACTGAAAACTTAGATCCCAACTCCTCAAACTGCTTCATTCTTTCATTCCAACTTTTTGGACTCCTTATTCTATCCTAGAAACTTGCCTACAAACCACATTTCAAGATAAAACCCAAGAAGTTATAGAACACATACTTGAACAGCATTATAACCTCATGATCTTTCAGTAACGTAATCCTTTTCCCATAACTCTTCAGACCATCTCATTTCATTTTGCTCAAGGGCTTGACCTGAGAAATGCCACACTGTCAGTTCTCAGATGGGAGCTGAGTGCCCATAGGATGGGATCAGACTGCTTCAACTTAAAAAGTCAACTTTTGGAACCATGAATGTCTAAATTCAAATTTACAAACCCATATACACACAACTAAGTGTCTTTTTCCTCAAATGTAGAAGATTTCATTGCTTCTGTTGAAGCCAACTCTATGTTCCTGGGCATTTACAAGAATTAGGCTATTTACATAGGTACATTAATGTGGTTTTTAAAGTCTAATTTTAGGTAGTCAGGCTTAACATTCTTAATGTAAACTCTTGTAACACCTGCATTTAAGCGTGTCTATAAAGTACCCTGCACTTTCATGGAGATAAATAATACTTTCCCTTTTTCTTGTACAGATACTTTTGTATAAAATAAATGGTGCAGAGCAGCTGCAGTATTCCATCTCAGAGGAAGCTGCATTTTCACCTGTGATAAACATTTGATGTGAATACCATGATCACTTTGAAGGGCTGTGCTCGCAAAAAATTATTCCCTAAAATTTATGAGTATGTACCAGCTTTTGTGTAGCTATGTTTTAGATTATGAGATCTTTAGAGCAGAGATTGTCTTAATTTGTTGTCCAAGTCAGTACTGAATGCCTTGTCAGCAATTAACAAATAAATAACAATTAGTCTATAGCACACCACTTCCAGCCTTTTATGTCTGTAATGAACACTTAAAGCTCAGGCAGCAAATATGGAATCTTTATCATTAATGGAAGAAAAAAAAATGTTTCATAAGCAGAAAGGTAATTGTTGTGGAAAAGAAGAATTTTGTTAAGGCTGGTATATATATTCTGTAAAGTGCCCTGGCATCCATCAGAGGCAAAAGCACTTGAAAAATGTCAAGTCATGATTGTGAGGAAGGGGGCAGCGTGAGGCAAATTAACCTCAAGAGCATGAAAAGTCAGTTTATCCCCTTGAATGTACAAAGGCCAAAATGCCTCAGTTATCTCTTCCCTTGTGCTAGATAACAGCTCTACTCAAAACAGGCTGATTGCATAACTATAGGGCAACAGGTAGGAGGGCATCTAACAGTACCCCCAGAACATATGTGTGCTTGGTGGTTCAGCCTTCCCTTAGAAAGAGCCACCTTCTGAAGCTATGGATAACTGACAAAATTCTCTGCCAAAATGGGGAATCACTTTGGCATCTTTTGTCTGATCTTGCAAGCACATTACACCAAGGAGTTCCTTCTTCAGGGACTCCCTGTTTAACCATTGCTCTCCAAAAGAGCCCCCTGTCCTGGCCCTTTGATCTTGGATTTCCTCACTGCTATCTCACCAAAAGCAGTAATACCTCAGGTGAGATACCCAAGATACTTCTGCTACTGGAATGTGCTTTGGCTTTATTTGAGACGAAGTCTCCCTCAGACTTGATTTCTCAGGAAATCACTACGTTGGTGTCACAATACTCATTTGTGGCTGGGAATTAACTGCCTCATTTACAAAAAGCAGCAGCTTGGCTCACGCAGCAGCAGCAGCACTAGGATTCACATTCCTAGCCCCTGAATGCAGCATAAAACACGGATGAAGACTGGTGGCAACCGAACAGCTTCTTTTGGCTTTCAGAGCAGGTTCCACCAGCACTGTCACAGCTTTCATTCCCAGGCCCCTGAGCACCACAGGACCCACTCTCAAGGGCACTCTTTCTAGAATTCATCCCACCGTCCCTTAGGTACATTAGGACACACATCTCAAGAGTATTTGCATGGGGATCTGTAGCTTCAGACCCCAAGCAGAGAGAGGTCTGCACCACACAATGATTTTATTCCCACAGTTATAAGCATAGTAGGTCCCACATGGAGAACTGACACTCCACCCCATGGGTGCATCCTTGGACACTGGCACTACAAATCACTGCTCCTGTCTCCTCAAAGCTTTTTTTGGCCACTATTATCACTCTGAATGACCCCTAAATGACAGAAATTAATTCACACCAGTGATGATTAAGGCTGAGTCTAGGATGAATAAACCATGGAAAGAAAGTAGAAGGAAAAGGGCAGACAGGCTTCTTACAATTAAATAGGGCTAAGGTCTCCCATAAGCTAAATAGTGAGGGAAAGAATCGGGTCAATTCCATTTAGCTCCATAAGCGAGCTAAATGACTGAGACTGAGAAAGACACAGAAAAAGAAGGTGGGGAGAGGTTCAGAAACAGAAAGAGCTAAAAGATTAAAACCATGCAGATACAGTGAGGGAAGAAGAGACACAGAGAACAAGGACAGAAGGCAAGAGACGACAGCTAGCAATAGAGAGGTGATATAATGTGGTCACTCACTCTGTCTGGAAGATTTTCTGGAGAAAGGTGGATTATCTTCAGTGCTGGTTGCTGGGGTGCTGCCCTTCACACTCCTTCTCTGAGACCCATACTCAGACCGTTGCTGTCAGCTATTCCAAGGGCTTCTTCAAAAAATATTTCGAGGGCGAAAGGATTGTGGATGAAATCAGGATCTTGGGTATTAAAGCAATCTACTCGGGATTGTCAGTCCCCTAGAACTGTTGGTTTTATCCCGGGAGGGAGATCCTCTCTCCCTTTTGGCAGCTAACTACTAAAGGGGTGTTCCCCTGGGAAACAGCCTTTTCACTGATGGTCAGATTATTTCAGAAATCAATTTCCCCAGTCTGCCTACCTAGGAATCTTTTTTCTCTTGGTACACCTTGCCTGTAAGGGGGGAAAAAAATCTCTAAAACAATTCTTGCTATCTCTGTGGATATTATCAGTGAAATCTGCCTTTTCCTCTCCCTGTAACTAGGAGGTGTGTCTTCTCTCCTTGCACGGGGTATTTGAAGAAAACCCTCTTGGGATTAGGGGATGAGGGATCTTCCCTGGGATGAAGGAGGATGAGATCAGTATTGGAAATTACCTTTATCTCCAGTTAACAGCAACTGGAAAAGAATAGCTAAATCTCTCTCTGCTTTCTCTCCCTTGTTTTGCTCTATCACCTACTGAGCAGACATAAAAAATTAAAATTACTAGGTAAGTATCTGGAGCTCCTGCTTATTTCTGTCTTGGGAGCTGCCTCTCCTGGGCATACAGGATTTCCTCTGTAAAGACTCCCACTACTACCTGGTCTGGGGAAGGGCTGTCTGCTCTGCTTGAGAGAAGACTTTCCTCAGCAGGAGAAGGGAGAAGGCAGTAAAGGTTATTCTCACAAACCTCAGGAACTGGGATCTGAGGACGCCTCTCCCCTTAACAAGTATCGAGGTAGCCCCAAAAGGCTCTGTTCCACAGCGGGAAAGAGCAGATCTGCTTCTAGATAGTTACTAGGGCTGGGTGCCGGGGGCCTCCGCACACCCTTGGCTCGTTAGGGGGGAAGGGGGCAAGTGTTAAGCTCCCTCACCAGCTGCGGGGAAGGGGCCTGGCAGGGGGGGGCCGCCGGGGTGTCCCCACAGCNGCTGCCCGCCCGCCGAGGCCATCCCAGGCACTGGGGCTCGATTCAGCGCGGAGGTGGCCGTGGGGTCCCCGCCCCCAGGCCGCTGCCAGCAGCCGCCTTTCGCCGCTCTAAACGGGGGGCAGCGGCTGCGGGGTCACCCCTGCGACAGCCGCCCATAGCCCCGGCACGGGGGCTCACAAATGGCCATCCTGGGTCGGGGTCTGCCGACCCGCGCTGCTCACACCGGCCATGCAGTGGTGGTGCCCCGCTTCAGCCCTGAGTGCTCCGAGTCAACTCCCACCCCAAAACAATGCAGCTCTCCGCCTCTAGTAATCTTCCCTCAAGCCTTGTGTGTGTCCGCAACCTATTGCAGACACATCAAATCTTAAAGGGTTTCTACCAGAACCCTGTTAAAAGTCTCATTGCTATCTCTCTTGTGTGTTACAGCCAGATAGAACCATATAGGAAACGCCATTAATTCACCTCATTACCGTGTAGAAATATCTAAAGTAGGGGTCCCAAGAAGATGCGACAAAGCTTTTCTCAGTGGTGCCAGCCACTAGGATGAAGAGGCAGAAGCTGATGTACAGAAGTTCCACCTGAACACGGGGAAGAACTTCTTTACTGTGCAGGTAAACTGCACTGTACAAACTGTCAGCTGGAACAGGCAGCCCAAAGATGTTGTGGAGTCTCCCTCATTGGAGATACTCAAGACCCATCTGGATGCAATCCTGCACAATACGCTCTGGGATGACCCTGCCTAAACAAGGAGGCTGGGCCAGATGACCCACTGTAGTCCCTTCCAGCCTAACTCAATCTGTGACTCTGTGAATTACACTCAGTGCTGTCCCACCTTCACCCAGCAGGCCAAAAACTAGGAGTCTCCTACTGATGTGTCCCAGGGATGCAGACTGAGGCAGCAGTCCATTATAACATTAAAGGGGACTGTGCAGTAAAGCACGCTAAGTAAGAGCTAATACTCTAAAATGTGTGTGAGAGGAGGAGCAGGTGCTGCCTGGCATCCCATACACCTGCAGACAGTGTGGTAGGCAGATCATTTTGATGTGTCAATCTGAAAAGCACGACTGAAATAGCCCCCCCGGGGCCCCTATCCCAGTTATCTGAAAGTTGCCCTGTATTTGATCACCTCATCTTTTTGTGTGTAGTTTCACATCTGAATCCTTCCAAATGCACTGCTGTAAGGCTTGAAGTAGAGGACAGGACACATACTGGGAGGAAATGGCATTTTCTGAGAAATTTTTTTTTCGTTCTGGAAACGGTAATATGGAAATTGAGATAGTAGAGGGGGTGTTTTAAGACTTGCTGCTTTTGCAGGGCTAAGTTTATCATTGCACCTGCAGTGACTGCTTGCATTCCTTCAACAGATCAAAACCTGTGCCACAGTTCCACACCTTCATTTCAGGAAGTCGGTCATCATCCTCCATCCTCTCAGGATTCTCTGTGTCCTCCTTCTCCCACGCTATCCCCTTCTTCTGCACCTATGCCAGCAGCTCTAGTCACAGCTTTCCTCCCTATGCTACTACCTGTTCTGTCAAGAAGGGTTTCCTGCCTTTTTCCCCATACTGTTCACATTACCTCACTACAGATCCCCATTATGGTGTTCTTGATCATTACCAAGGGCCAACAACCATCTCATTCCCTCCCACTGCCACGGGAGAGCTCTGTCCTATTCTGCCATTTCACCCAGCCTCACTCAAGTCCTGCATGAACAGCTTAGCTTCAGCTCTCTTGTTTTTCTGCCTCTTTTGACTTCTGTTTGCGCTAGGTGGTCTTTGGGCGTGTCTGCAACTCGTAGTCCAAGTCCCCCAGTCCCCCTCTAGCCAGGATCTGTGTCCATACAGAGCTCAGACTTCTCTTTACTGAGAGACAAAGCAGGAGCATCATTGTGCTGGGAGGCAGACTGGTGGTATCTGCAAGTTGTTTGATCTGTAGCCAGCTGCAGAGGTGTTAAAAAGCTGTGGTTGGACTCGACATGTGCCAGGCATCCGATGTGTGTTCCCTACTTATTTTTCCTTTTGGTTTTCAGGATCCTCTCCTGGAATGAATATCTGCCTGCTTTTTATAGACAATTAAAAGGTATGATGTAACTAACTTGTTCCACTGCTCGCAAGAATGTAAATGCAAAAATTACCATCCAAAACAAAAAGTGCCCTGGGGAGGCAGGGCAAAGGATCAGTGTGGCAGAAACGCACCGAGATAAATGTGTATTTTGTATACATGTATATGTAATGTGATCCATCATCATATTCAGCATTCAAAGAACAAAGACACATCCCAAAGCCTTTTAAAGCTAAGTACAAGACAGAGGAGAGCAGATGGAGACATGGGGGAAAAGAGTAAACCAGTCACCATGTAGCTTATTTTTACATTACATTCAATGTATTTTATCCTTCTCTCAATTTTTTCAATATGCCACAGGCTTTGCGCATGACTGAATTGTTAATATTTGTCTAAGCAGATCTATAAATTTTGACAGATGGGTAGCGGGCAGTTGGGGCTTCTCGCATCCAGGAAGGTGTAGGAGGTGCCTTTGGTTTTTTGGCAGTTGGGACACTGGAAGTCTCAGTATTTGGGAAGGAATTCTCTTCTACATCCTGGCTGAAGGACTGTTCCTTCCATTTGCAACTAGTAATAAACAGGCATCTCAGCAATCCTATGTAACATGCAGGTATCCTAACGTGTTTTTCTCTCTGGGCAGGGTTTGGTGTTTGGCGTGGGTTTTTTTAAAAAACCCTGTCTTAGCCAGGAAAATCTTTATTTACATATACTTGCACACAAGAAGGACTGAGGGAGCAGGGGTTGTTTAGTCTGTAGAAAAGGCTCAGAGGTAACTCTCTCACTCTACAACCACCTGGAAGGAGGGGGGAGCCAGGTGAGGGTCGGCATCTTCTCCCAGGTAACAAGTGACATGACAGGACATAGCCTCAGACTGTGTCAGGGGCAGTATAAGTTGGACTTCAGGAGGAATTTCCTCACAGAAAACGGTGATTAGACATTGGAATTGGCTACCCAGGGAGGTGGTGCAGCCTATGACTCTGGAATTGTTTAAGGAAAGACTGGTTGTGGCACTCAGCGCCACAGTCTAGTTACTACAGTGCTGTTCAGTCAAAGGTTCAACTCGATGTTCTCAGAGGTCTTTTGCCACCTCACAGATTCTGTGATTCTGTAGATACGTATGTAAAAATTTACTGGTTACTCGCGTTGTGTATTTTGAATAATTTCTTGGTGTACTCTATGCAAATGACATACCTATGCGTGTAATGATGCATCTTACACAATCAAGAAGCCAGAACTGGTGGTTCAAAACTCAGCGCTTCAATTACACGTTTAGGATCCTAACTACAAGAAAGCCAATGTACCTGGTATCTCCACCAGAGCCAACCGCACCTGCCGGGAGCTCCTAAGTTTCAAAGGATGGACAATCGTCGAGGGACGTGTTTGCTGGCCCAGCCTCGGACACACAGGAAGGCACACACTGTCTCCAGCCGCCGCTCCCCGTCTCTGCAGCAGGAATCCTCATGTGACAGGCTCTTATCTCCCGGTACAAACCTCCACCCGGCTCCCTCACCCTGACGGCCAAGCGGGAATCCTCCAGCAGCCGCCCCCACACCAGGCAGCTCCCGCCGCCGCTGTCGCGGCCCTCCTCCACCCTCACCGGGGACACCCCCGGCTATCCCGGTCCCGCTCCCGTCGGGCTCTCGGGCCACCTTAAGAGCGCGCAGAGCCCCCGCACGCAGCGGCCGGGCGGCTCCTCCCCGCCCCGTGTCGCATCCAGCCAGGGAACGTGTGGCGGGCGGCGGGGCTG